>CM062291.1:121012619-121050370 GCA_031216915.1 Pictodentalium vernedei
CAAAGGGATTGGAGGAATTTTCAATTTGAAGGATAAAGGGAGTTAATATCTCCGGATCAAATTATCAGATTTACACCAAAAACTATACAGCTCAGCACATCAGTAACCTGAACACAATTATAAAGTAACTTGACAATCCAAGCAATATTTTTCAAGTTATCAAATGCCAAAGGGATTGGATGAATTTTCAATTTGAAGGATAAAGGGTTAATATCTCAGGATCAAAATAACAGATTTACACCAAAAAACTATAGAGCTCGGCAAATCAGTAACCTGAACACAAATATAAAGTAACTAGACAATCCAAGCAATATTTTTAAAGTTATCGAATGCCAAAGGGATTGGAGGAATTTTCAATTTGAAGGATAAAGAGTTAATATCTCAGGATCAAATAATCCGATTTAAACCAAAAACTATACAGCTCGGCACATCAGTAACCTGAACACAAATATAAAGTAACTTGACAATCCAAGCAATATTTTTTCAAGTTATCGAATGCCAAAGAAATGGATACTGACGCCGGACGGACAGACGGATGGACAGACAGATGGACAGACAAAGGATGGACGAACGACGGATGGTCACCCCGGATGTCGGCATTATGTGTACCATACACAGTATGGGTACACATAAAAATGCCTCAATGTTAAATAGTTTCCGCCGACGTCGTATTTTTATTTTGATACACACAGTGACATGCTCTTGAGGTCTACAAACCAATAAACCTGACTGTACTGTAAAATTTACCCTATTCTATGCATTCTTGAACATACAACTATCTGATATTGGCACTCACAAATCCTTATCGGTTAATCATTAATCAACATCATGAAACAGATCATGGTCTGTTAAGCTATGAACGTGGAGAGCAATTTGATTATTTGTCAAAGGTCTTGTAATGTAATGAAAAAAATTTGGTCAACATATTTCTGTTGAGGCGAACAAAATGATCAATCGCTTATTTTCTGCAGACCTGATAACCAAAAGGATTATATTTGTACAAATCTGCCTGACAAAATGAATTATAGAATTAGATTCTTTTGTATTGTTACCCAGAAAAAATGATGTACAGAATATACAAATACCTTGACTATCACTTTCTTCTGCATTCTAATGATATCAGTCATCTCATCTTCATTCGTTCCAAGTCCCGACTCCTTTCGCCTTCTACCATCCCATCATCCTCTCCATAAGTTTCTGGCCAAATTTATCATCATCTGAAATAAATCAAGTTTCAATTATTAACTCGTTCCCTGCTGCAGACTGATTTTCCTACCCAGAACAGAAATTAGGGCTGTTTGGTTGTGCAATTTTGCCTTGGTTTGGGTTTCAAAGGCAGCTGTAATAAAAGAGTCAAGCTTCAGTTCCAGTTTTTTTCCTTATTTAACCCTTTACCTAACATGAAAAGCAGACGACACTTGCAAAAATAATTCTTGAATAACTAATTTTTTTCATTTTTGGTCTCAAAAACATAGGTTATGACCCCTTATTGGAACGAGCTCGACGAGCTCGTTCCAATGAGGGGTCATAACCTATGTTTTTGAGACAAAAAATGAAAAAATAATAAAAATTGGCGATTTTTTAGAATAGCGCTGGCCGGTTTTGGCCGTTACGTTGGGTAAAGGGTTAAACAAAACTCAATGAAATACGGAAACTATAACAAAAAAACACTTTTTGAAACTAAAAGGCTTTCCAGGGAGTCCATGAAATGGACCTGTGAAGTGACATTACATGTACACATTGGTATTCAGGACAAGCAATGTTCCCTAGTAGTGTGGACTCCTAACCATGCTTTTATGTGGATTCTGAATGCCAAATACAAGCCTGGAAATAAGCAGACCGTCATCTACAGAATGAGGTCCACAGGAGTGAATTTGGTAATACTACCTTGCAAAGTTGGGTAGCATTACCAAATTCCCCCTCTGTGAACCTCAATCTAAATCAAGGTCTCAGGCCTAAACAGAAAGAGGTAAATTGGGAGAATCTAGCCCATTGTATAGGATAGCATCAACAAACTTATCCTCTGGGGACCTCATTCTGCATGAAAGATTGCTTATTTTCAGGCTTGACCAAATATATAAAGATTCTGACTGTAGTGTATTTCAAGAAGCAGACTTTTAAAGATTATTCCTCATATGGGACGACGCTAAAATTCAGGCTCCAATAGGAAGCACAAACATTAACCCAGGGACTTGATTTGAACAAAGTTAGATTTGACCTCCCTAATTTTAACGAACTTGAATCCGACTCCCTTAAAGAAGGTATATACCATATATCAAACAAATATTGGACATGAAAAGAGAGAAACTTTTCATGAAAGTAAGTGTTGCAATGAACTCAGTTAACTTAATTGTTAATCAGATAAATTAACTCTAGAAAACAAAAAATGAAAGTGTCAATGATACTGTAGCTTAACATGTCTGTGTGTTGTGTTTGGTGAAAAGGATAAGGGTTATGAAATAAGACAAGAATTGTGATCATTGGGAATATGTTAATGTCTGTTCCCTGTACGCTATGTTTTCAATAACAAGAGGCCCCACGGGGGCCTGAAGCGCTCATCTTGAACAGAACACAATATAAACAGAGTCCAAGAATGAGTCTACAGAAAGCAATCCATATCCATAGGCTACACTGTCAATTCTTGAGACCCTCAGGAGTGACAAAAATAATCCGGGCATTATGCCTTTTCTTCAGTTGATCATAATGTAAAATGTAGAGCTCCCCTATGAAGCCCCTTGATACAACCTATGTGGATTAATCTTAGTTACACACCTCTAGAGGGTACTGAATACAAAATTTTTAATTCTTCAGCAAAATGGCCAATTCCGGCTCCCATAGGGAGCCCAAATATTAACCCAGGCTCTCGATTTGAACACAGTTGAATCTGACTTCCCTAGAGATGTTGTGTACCACATATGAACGCATTCGGACTGTTGCATCTGAAGAAGAGAAATTTTAAAGAAATTTCTTCATATTGCACTAAGTTCATATTTGAGCTACCATAGCGAGCCCAAATATTAACCTATGGATCCGATTTGAACAAACTTGAATCTGCCCCCCCCCCCCCCCCCCCCCCCCCGAGATGTTGTATACCAAATATGAAAGCATTCTGACTAGTGGATCTGAAGAAGATTTTTGAAGAAATTCCCTCATATTGTACTAAGTTAAATTTCAGGTTCCCACAAATATTAACTCAGGCACTCGAATTGAACAAACTGGAATCTGACCCCCCCCCCCCCCCCCCCTTGAGATGTTGCATACCAAATATGAAAGCATTCTGACTGGTGGAACTGAAGAAGTTGATTTTTTAAAAATTATCCCCCATATTGAACAAAGTTAAAATCTGGGCTTTGAAGAGAAGACCAAAACATGGTGTTGACGGATGCCAGATGCCGGATGCCAGACAGAGAGCGATGAGATTAGCTCAGCTTGACTTTGTCAAGATGAGCTAAAAATAATATGAAGTGAAGACTGTACTAAAGAATTGAGTCTTGGGTTAATGTGGCCCTCACAGTTAATGTATGTGGCCCTCACAGTTAATGTATATCAACGAAAGTTACCAATTTAGAGCGAAATTATTCCAAATGAGTCATCCTATCAAATTACAATGAAATCCCTTCATAAATACAGCCTGTAGACTGTGCTGAAGGTTTTGGGGCTTCGGGCCTGTGTTGCCATCATGGTTGACCGATCGCAACCAAAAGGAGACGTCCTCATCTAGACATTATACTGAGTCATCCTTCCAAGTTACAATGAAATCCCTTCATAAATATGATCTGTAGACTGTGCTAAAGCTTTTCGGGTTTTGGGCTCGGGCAGACGTCATGGTTGAATGATCATGACCAAAAGGGGACGTTCTCATCTAGGCATTATCTGGAGTCATCTTAACCAAGCTACAATGAAATCCCTTCATAAATATGACCTGTAGATTGTTCTAAAGGTTTTCGGGCTTCGGGCCCCTGTAGCCATCACAGTTGACCAATCGAGACCAAAAGGGGACGTCATCATCTAGATATTTTTTGGAATCAACCTAGCAAGTTACAATGAAATCCCTTCATAAATACGATCTGTAGAATGTGCTAAGAGTTTTCGGGTTTTGGGCTTGGGCAGCTGTCACGGCTGAATGATCATGATCATATGACCTATAGAATGATTGCAACCAAAAGGGGACATTCCCATCTGGGCATCATCTGGAGTGATCCTACGAAGTTACAATGAAATCCCTTCATAAATATGACCTGTAGACTGTGCTCAAGGTTTTCGGGGGAGCGCGGTGGCTCAGTAGGTAGAGGTGCAGGCTGCAAGCCGAGAGGTCCTCGGTTCGAATCCCACCTGCGGCAACCGCGTTGTGTCCTTGGACAAGACACTTCATCTCCATTGCCCGCGTGGGGGCACGATGACGCCGTGTACTAAGACGTACTGCACGTCGATAGTATGCATGTCTTCAACCAATCTAACCCTGCCTGTGCTGCAGTGCGGAGGTACGGTGTTGGGGAGCTGGCAGCTGCTCGTCGTTGCTCGGTGGTTCTCTCCGGGTACTCCGGCTTCCTCCACCCGTAAAACTGTCACGGTCATGATTAGCCATTGTGCATAAATATGTGACCTTAAACATCAATAAATAATAAATAATAAATAAGGTTTTCGGGCTTCGGGCACCTGTGACCATCACAGTTGACCAATTCCAACCAAAAGGGGATGTCATCATCTAGGCATTATATGGAGTCAACCTAACAAGTTACAATGAAATCCTTCCATAAATATGACCAAAAGACTATTCTAAAGGTTTTGGGGCTCGGGCAGCCATCAAGGCTGAATGATCGCGATCAAAAGGGGATGTTCTCATCTGGACATTATCTGGAGTCATCCTACCAAGTTACAATGAAATCCCTTCATAAATATGACCTATAGACTGTGCTAAAGGTTTTCAGGCTTCGGGCCCCTGTAGCCATCACAGTTGACCAATCGTGACCAAAAGGGGACGTTCTCATCTAGACATTATAAGGAGTCAACCTACCAAGTTACAATGAAATCACTCCATAAATATGACCTGTAGACTGTGCTAAAGGTATTTGGGTTTCGGGCTCGGCAGTCGTCACAGTTGACAGAGCATGACCAAATGTGGAAGTTCTCATCTAGATATTATACAGAGGCATCCTACCAAATTACAATAAAATCCCTTCATAAATATGACCAGCAGACTGCACTAAAGGTTTTCGGGCTCCTGTAGCCATCATTGTTAACCGATCGCAACCAGAAGGGGACGTTCTGAGTGTTCTCATCAAGACATCATACCGAGTCATCCCACCAAGTTACAATGAAATCCCTCCATATTAAATATGACCTGCAGACTGTGGTAAAAGTTTTTGGGTTTTGGGCTTGCACAACCATCACAGTTGACAGCTCATGACCAAAAGGGGACGTTCTCATCTAGATATTATACAGAGGCATCCTACCAAGGCACAATGAAATCCCTTCATAAATATGACCTGTAGACTGTGCTAAAGGTTTTCGGGTTTTCGGCTCGGGCAGCCATCACAGTTGACCGATCACGACCAAAAGGGGATGTTCACATCTAGACATGACCCCAAACCTGCATATGAAATTTCATGACAATCAGATTGTTTGTTGTTTGTTGGTGGTTAACGTCACATATTGATGCACCATGGCTAATCGTGACACAACATGGAGATGAAGTCAAGTGTAGTCAATCGTTGATCTACATGTTGCCCATTTAGAGGACTTTCACCCCAAGCATTGGCGACTGGGTCCTATTTTACTAGTAAAGCGGAACTGGTTTACCACAGTAAACAAGTGCTGACGGTCAGATACATGACGATCAGATAACAACTACACAGTGTAGCCTGTGCTAAGGAAAAATGTGAACAGACTCACAGACCAACAGACTTCCGCACACGTGATGGCAATAGCTTATCTTGACTTTGTCAAGTTAAGCTAGCAAAGGTTTACCTATGTTACATGAGTACTACAGAGTAAACAAGAAACATTTTACAACAGTAAAAGTGTGTTTAATGTAGAGAGCACAAACACTGACACCAATGTTTGAAGGTTTCATTGAAATTCATTCACTAGTTTAAAAGAGGTTGCAGATAGCAAATGTCCCCCCCCCCCCCCCCCCCCCCCCCCACGCAAGCTTGAACTGACAAAGCCTATTTTTAAATATGGGAAACCCTAAAAATGAAAATATCTGAAAACAAAACAGGAGGTGCACGTCTTCAATATGTGTAAAAGAATGTCTGAAAGTTTCAATGAAATCAGTTCAATGGTTTAAGAGTTGCAGATAGCAGATGTGTACCCCCCCCCCCCCCCCCCCCACAAAGCGTAACACCCCTATAGCATAACAGACAGACAGACGTATGTCAGAATATGAAAATATCTGAAAGAAAAATAGGAGGTGCACATCTTCAGTGTATGTAAAAGAATGTCTGAGAGTTCCAATGGTGTTTGTTCAATGGTTTAAGAGGAGTAGCAGATAGCAGATGTGTGCATCCCTAAAGCGTAATGGATGGACGGACGGATGGACATCGAAATATGAAAACATCTGAAAGATGTATGTAAAAGGTCTGCGAGTTCCAATGGAGTTTGTTCAATGGTTCAAGTTGAGTAGCGGATAGCAGATCTGTACACCTTCCTACTGAAACCTGAATTGACAAAGACCATTTTTGAATATAGGGAACTGTAAATATGAAAATAGCTGAAAAGAAAATAGGAGGAGGTGCACATCTTCAATGTATGTAAAAGAATGTCTGAGAGTTTCAATGAAATCCATTCACTGGTTTAGGAGGAGTTGCGGATAGCAGATCTGTGCAGAATGTCAACTGAATTTGACAAAGTTCATTTTTCAATATGGGAAACTGTAAAAATGAAAATATCTGAAAAAAATAGGAGGTGCACATCTTCAATGTATGTAAAAGAATGTCTGAGAGTTTCAATGAAATCTGTTCACTGGTTTAGGAGGAGTTGCGGATGGCAGATGTGTACCTCCCTAAAGCGTAACGGACAGACGGATGGATGGATGGATGGATGGATACGTACGTACGGACAGACCAAGTGAGCACTATATACCTCCCACTTTTCAAGTGGGTGGTATAAAAAAGGATGGAAAAACATTCAACCTCTGATGGATAATTAGATTATTCATTGTCTAATGTTTGCAAGGAAAACAGCTTTCCATTACGCGGCAGGAAGTTGTAATCAGTTCTGCTGTAATTATGCATGTTTCCTATTGTTTGGCCAAACTGACAAGGGCTTGCATTTTGTCCAGGCCAATCAGCCCCGGCCTGGTAATCGGTCGCAAAAATAATCTGACGAGGTCGATCAATCGGCCCAGCCATCATTTTTTTGTTTTCCCAATCTCAGCGAATCAAGTGACGAGCGATTTTGTAAAACAAAATAATTTCCGGCAATAGGACTAATTGATCGGGTGATTCTGGGTTTATTTGTTTACTTCCACCGGTGATGTTTTAAAAGACGATCGCAGATGAGCATAGAAAACATGAGGGGGTGGGTATGGTGAAAATATATGCACAAATAGGTTGATACTGACCTTATATACCATATATGGTATAATGACTTCAAATCCCTTATTTATTACCACATTCCATTGTGATTGCTGTTCGATTGCCTGGCACAAGTTTTGTACATATGGTGGGAAAAGCCATACGAATATCATCGGCAGACTTTATAAAAATTATGTTGTGTATGACTGTGTTGTAGTGCTCAAACGACTAGTGAATTCCAAAGTCGACTAGTCAATACCCAAAAGTCAAGTCGACTTCGACTAGTCATTGGTGATAACTTGTCTCCTTATAATAGTGTCGGTGTTCCGGTAGAGTGCTGAAGGTCCAAATTTGGCTTCACTTGGGCATTCATATATAGCAACTTACTGGAACATTATTCTGTTAATGTGCTTCTAATTATACTAAGAGTGAAATTATATAGTGTTATTTAATTTGCCTTGTTGCGATTTATGGGAGAGTGCCTATAGGCACTCTCCCATAAATCGCAACAAGGCAAATTAATAACATATCCTGATAGCCCAAAATAATTCAGCACTCTACTAGTACCAGTTAAAACAAACTATTGTCACTACTATTAGATGGCAATAGATGTATACATTGATTGCCCAATATTGCTGTTCAAACTGTCTGACAGTGGCACAGAAGGGATACTATTTGCCTAAAAGCTTGAACTCCTCCAACTAGTCGACTGCACAATTGAGAGTCGACTATTGGTTTGCCCAGAGTCGACATCGACTAGTCGACTAATCGTTTGAGTACTACTGTGTTGTCAACACAACCACATGTGTTATAATAAAGAGAATAAACATAACCTCTGAGTGATTGAGCGTTTATTCTTAAATGTTTACACACAAGTTTGTACTATCTGCATCTTATGTGGATTTCCTCCTCCCGTCCCTCCAAGCTATCTTCAAAAATAACCTGTCACAAAACAAAGCAATCACAATTGATTTGGAAAAATATACACTGAACTGTTTCATGCATTAATTATTCATGAGTGATTGAAATTATGGGCATTTTTGGGGAATAATTCACAAGTGAGAGTGTCAAGTTTGTTGACCTTCTGCAAAGTGAATTCGTGAAAATAAAAACACCGTTTTTGCTTCCAAATGGATTTTATTTTAATAAAATAAAATCACTTATCCCCTTTTGACATATCAAGACAGGCAACAATCCATTTCTTGACCATTAGATGAAAAAGGAAATCTGCATCGTCCTCCGGGTAATGACAACACATTTCTTCTCACCTAATTTTGCTTTAAATTCACCTGTGCACCACCGACTTTTAACCCTTTACCTAACATAGCAACCAAAAACGGCCAGAAAGTAAAAAAATTTATAGTAATTTATATATTTTTTATACTTACCAATGACCCAGACTAAGCTGGTGCTAACTCTAATATTCTAGGGCCAAACACAAATTTTGCCCCCCCAATCCCCAAAATTTGCATCAAAATCCAAAAATTAGATGTCCTATGTGGTCCTCCATACTTTTATCCACTGCGCATGCGCAGTAGTCAAGGAAGTCCGAAATTGGAGCCAAATCCTCATTCTTACAACCAGTGCCAGGTAAGTGCTATGTAATCAGCGGGGAGGTATGAGTTCCCATCTCATGGGAGGGCCATCCCCATCTGGGTCATTGGTAAGTATAAAAATATATAAATTACTATAAATTTTTTAACATTTTATACTGTACCAATGACCCAGACTTAGCTGAATAGAAAAAAGGCTGGAGGGTCTAGGACATAAAGGAAAAACCAATAGGCTCAATTACATGTAAACAATTATTCCCTCAAGGAGAAGAGAACAGGTTTTACATGTATCTTTCTTGTTTGTATCAAAAAAGAAAGACACAATACCATTCCGTAATTGAGCACAATAACATCAATGATCTCTATTAACATCCAGTATAACACATTATACTAATCTTTTTAAAGGAAAGCCAATAAATAAAGATAGTCCAGAGAATGAGACTCTTTATACTCATTTAAAAGTGCCCAAGGATTGTATATTAGTGCTCGTATGACACGTGACATATACAAATGCTTCACACCGAGCTACACTTTAAAAATATTACATAAATGAGAGACATTAGCTTTACACTTTAAAACCAACCCGGCACCGACTCGGAATTACTGACTCCAGGGGAGGTATTCCCTTGCTTTTCACTATAAAGCAGGTGACATAAGGGAACACCATACCCCCCCCCCCCCCCACCCTTCCCCTTGCTCTGGGTCAAATACCCCAGAACGAAGAGGGCAGCAGGACAGAGTCATTAGCGGGACAGAATAACTATAGTTGCAACTGTTTAGTGGACAACATTCTGAGCAACAGATAACGGACCAAAACAACGTAGGTCGCCAGAAATGGACTCAATATTTCTAAGATAAAAATTTGTGAATGTGGAAGACTGAGACCATTCACCAATATGCAGCCTTCATCAGATCGGTAATAGCAACACTATTAGCATAAGCCCAAGATGTAGACAGCGCTCTTATTTCATGCGCTGAAATCTTAAGCACAGACTGTTGAGTTGAAGATAATTTTTCATAAGCAGTACGGATAGGTAATTGAATCCACCTTGTAATAGAATGGACTGTAATGTCCTTTCTATTAGGTAGCAGAAACAGAAAGAAATGCTTACATCCCTTTCTGATAAACTCAGATCTAAGTTTGTAAATGTGCATAACTAACTGGGCAGAGCAAAGGCCTATGACCGTCTGAAGACGGAAGAGCCTTAATAACAATAGGTTCAGGATACTTATTAGGAGCCTGATTCTTAGCCAAAGATCTAGGGATCTGTGAATCACAAATTTCTTTTCGAATCGAAACTCGAATTGAATCATGTCTCTGATATCGACATCGAATCGAATCCCGAATCGAATCTTAGACAAGTTATTTCATATTGCATCAAACGGAAGTTACGGAACACTGTGATGACCCTTACGTGACAGAGTGAACACCTTAAACACCAATAACTAAATATTCTCTGCAGCACCGTCGCAGAAACAGCTAGGCCTATTGTCCATAGTTTTAGTTTTTGAAGGCCTAACTTGTTACTATTCACATTCTTAAGAACGTGAATAGTAACAAGTTAAGCCTTCAAAAACCAAAACTATGGATAACGTTCTGGGCCAAATTCACACCTTACCTAACAATTAAACACTGTCAATTACTCAAATAAATAGGAATTGAGCCTACATGAATGAATTTTCTAATGACAGTTTTATCCTATTTTTGTTGGAAATGTAACAAATTGAAGTCAGTATGAGAGATTCAAAAAAATCGAAGCCTGAGGCTGATTCGGGGTCGATCTTGAAGCATATGTATGGTATCGATATCGAATCGAATCTCGAATATTCGCAGGACCCTACAAAAATCCAACATTAGTAGTTAAAGTAATAGTATTACCAACACTATGATAGTGAGAATCATCGACTGATAGTGCATGAAGCTCACTAACTCTTCTGGCAGAACAGAAGGCTAAGAGAAAAGCTGTCTTATAAGATAAGTATTTGAAATCCACTGTATCAAGTGGCTCAAATGGCGCTTCTGTTAGCTTCAGAAGAACCCAAGCTAAATTCCACTTAGGAATTAACCTAAGGGTTCTAGGTCTATTTATCGAAAAGTTTTTCGCTAACTTAGATAAAGAGACATTAGATCTAATCTGTAACCTATCATGATGAGCATAGGTATCTGATAGCCTAGACCTATAACCCTTAATGGTTATTGGCTGCAGTTTGATCTCGTCAAACAAGTAGACCAGAAAATTAGCAATGTCTGGAATGGAGGGATCATAAACAGGCCTGGCATTCTGAAAAATGCAGGAGGGCAAACAATCGCTCTCCTCAATCAGCTTAGGAGAGCAATTAGCTTTACACAGCATTTTAAGTATCCAGTTGATCGAACTCATTGAAACTGAAACCAACAGACTATTACATCAGTGATTTTATTAACTTTACTAAGGTAAAGCGAAATCTCTTAGACATCAAGATGTCTCACTCAACAACCGAACACACACTTGACAAGACCTGTGTGTGTGCCCAAGTTGGGGGGAGGGGGGGGGGGTGGGTGGTTGGGTTGAAGGTGGTAGTGGTAGGCATATGACTTTCTTGGACAACAGGTCTGCTTGAATACAGTCACATCCTGGTGCACGTGCTTCAAGTGACAGGATAGTAGTAATGGTAGTATATTATAGTGTCAATATTCCTTGAATAATTACATGTACCCTTCAAACTGTGATGTCAGTTGTTGAAACTGACAGAAAAAAAATATTGCTGTGACCCATTTTGCTTCAAATGATTGCAACTGTGTTTGGGTATGTAGAAAGTACATACCCAAACACAGTTGCAGCCATTACCTTTTACTTCTAAACCACTTTCAAAATGAAATTACGTGATGTTAGGTGACTTAGAAGTTAAATTACATTTTTGCTTTACAACAAAAATTTAATGTGAGCATAATACATGTAATCTCAATCATCCCAGACCAAAATATTTAGGAGGGCAATTTTTCGCTCTCCTTAATTCTTTCAGGAGGGCAATAAGGAGAGCTAAAAAATCGCTCTCCTGAAATTGTCAAGCCTGCATAAATATCAATAGAATGATCCCTACACCACCTATAAAAAACATTCCACTTGGCAGCATAATTCAGCGAAGAGGAGGTCCTCCTACAGTTAGAAACTGCGTTCACTGCTCGTCCTGTAAAATGTTTGCCGTGCAAGAAGGACCACACAACGGAAATATGTGAAGGTTGAGACCTTGCGGGTTGTGATGCAGTGTGCGCGATTTCCCCTGGGAAAGAAGGTCCTCCCGTGGAGGAAGCTTCAGCAGAATGTCCCACAACAGACACCTGGGTAGATTTATCCATGGTCTCTGGGGTGACAGAGATGCTACCAACAGAATCTTGCAGTGAGATTGCTTGATTTTTAGCAATATCTGCTGAATCCACGGAGCTGGAGGATACGCGTATCCTATCATTCCATCCCTAGAGATCTAGAGGGCGTCTACTGCAAATGCTCGAGGATCTGGGCATAGCGACAATTGATTGTTGAGATGCGTCACAAACAAGTCTATCATAGGTCAATCCCATTGGTAGCAAATCTGATTGAATATTTGTTTGTTGAGAGTCCAAATTGAATAACGGAATGGAATGAGTGCCTCCCTGGTTCCGAATATACGCTACTACTGTCGAATTGTCGGACAGAATTTGAACATGCGAATTCTGAAGAATGTTCATCCACTGACGTAGCGCAAGCCATATTGAGATCATCTCTTTGATGTTTATGTGCTTGTTTAGGAACTGCGGATCCCAAAGACCCTGGCACTTGGAATCTGTTGGGCTCAGAGTTGAGCCCCAACCTGTTTGACTCGCATCCGTCATTATTGTAAAACTTGGATCCGGCAGTTGCAGTGGTACTCCTTGAGTTAACCACTGAATATCTGCCCAAGTCTGAATCTCTTGTTTCACTTGATTCGACAGGACGATGTTCGTTTCGAGCGAATGAGTCTTCACACTCCAATTCTGAGTAAAAAATATCTGGAGTGGACGAGTCTGTAGCCGCCCCATCGGAATAAGATCCGCAGCGGATCCGCACAAACCTGTCAAGTCTCATGAATTCTCTCGCTGTTACTACATCTGAGTGAAGACAAAAGCGAGCGTAACAACTGACTAATTTCGCTCTGGTTAACGGCAGACGAACGAGATTGTTGTGCGTCTCGAAGCTCATTCCCAGGTGGGTAAATGACTTGGATGGCACTAGATCCGACTTCTTTTCATTTACTATGAAACCGAGAGTCTGGACGTCAGAGCAGTTGAAGCAGACTCAGAACATCGTTCTGAAGCTTTATCTCGTTGCCGTACCTCTGAAGAATGTCGTCCAGGTAGGCTGATGTTACTACAGATGAATGAGCTCAGAAATGAGTCATTACTGAGTTCATTATTCGAGTGAATGCCCAGGGCGCTACATTCAGACCGAAGCACATTGCTCGGAACTGATAACGACTCCTAGAACAGCAAAGCGAAGATACTTTCTGAACGTTGGATGTACCATGACGTGAAAGTACGCATCTTTGAGATCTATGCTCGCGGCATAATCGTTCACTCGAATGCTCACTCTGACCAATCGGATGGTCTCCATATAAAATTTTGGAGCCATGATCAGCTTGTTTATCCAGCTCAGATTTATGACTGGACGAAATGAGCCGTCTGGTTTAGGTCTATAGCGTTCTTGTCCAGAAGAGATTGAACTTCTGATAGAAGCGATTCTCTCTTCTGAACATTTGACGGAAGCTGAGTCCAACGTTGACTTCGAGTTAACGGAGGTTTTTCCATGAAGGGCAGTTTTAGACCTTCGGAAATCACCCCTTGCACCCGTGGGTCGTCCGTAATTGACAACCAATTGGTTAAGAATCTCAGCCTTCAGCCAGCTGGAATGCAATAGAGGTTTAAACCATCACCTCCTGGACCTGCGAGAGGAGAAACCACGTCCTCCACGACCCGCACCTCGTCCCGTCGACTTAGGGGCGTCTGACCTGTTATCTCGGCCAGTATAACAGCCTGAGTCGCTACTCTGACGGTCTCTAGAGTAAGACGTAGAGGCTTTCTTAGATCCTCTATAGGAACTCCCCTTGGACGTATTCGCCCCCGCAGTATCTGCCTTACTCTTCTCTGCTGAGTCCGACTTTTTAGAAGCAGATTTAAAAAGCAGAGAGTCCGAAGCTTTCTTAGTAATCTGATCATAGATAATAGAAAGCTTTCCGTCGAAGAGAAGCTCTCTGGAGACCAGAGCGACTCGAAGAGAGTTTTTCACCTTACTGTCCACTCTAGTGGACGCAGCCAGGGCAGCATCACGTCTGACCAACTCCAGATTTGCCACTGAAAGGGCAGAGTTATACGTAGAATATGCTATAGCCCTCAAAAGAACTCTTAAGGAAGTTTGAACATCCTGGAATTCTTTCCCATCGAGACGTAATGATAACGCTCTGGTAAGGTGATCTGCGTAAGATAATGCATCTAAATTAATTCTATTAGACGAGATTGTCGTCTCCAGTATATTGGAGTTAATAGACATGGACGCCGGCAATGACAATTCCAGGTCTTCAGCCTGGTCGTCCAAATGCAGAGGAACTCTCGGCACGCCTTGTCCTGCCGTTTCAAATCTATGTCTCGCAGTGATGAAAGACAGCTGAATAGCGCTAGGCGATAAGAAACAGGATTTGCCAGTCTTAGAGGCTAGCTTGAATATAGCGTCATTCAAAAGTTCAAATGTCCATGTGACAGACTGGGTCGGAAACTCAGGGACAGTGTCCCTAATCCGGCCGAAGAACTCTGTGTCCAGTGACGCTATCAGTCTCTTATCCGGTATTGCCGCATTTTGGTCCAGAGGAACAACATCTGGAAGGTGTTGCCGGATGAAATCTACGGCCACCTTATGTTGTTCAGAAAGGGAAAATTCCAGCTCTGCTGATTCCCTTTCGCCATCCGACTGGACCATATGAGATTCTCGGTCGTCCCTTTCTGACTCTGCAGGGGAGCGAACCGACCCAGCTTCCTCAAACTATTCTTGTACCGAAAAAGTTTCTGATGGTTGCTGGGATGCTGCAATGAGTTGAGCTATCTGTGATAGCATGACCATGACGGAGGCCTGTGGAGCTGCGGTCTTACGTGATGTAGCTGCTGGGAGCTCCTGGCACGTTACTTCCTGCATACTTCTTCTATGCAAACGTCCCGACTAGTAAGGCCTAGTGTCCTTGGCTACCGGATGGCGTGACCTGATCGATGTGGAATCCCTGGTCGGTGAAGCAGGCTAGATACCAGAAGTCACGTAGCCAAATTGCGGTCGTGGGTGATGCCGTGAGGATGAGAAGCCAATAGACTAGTCGTGCTGGACTGTCTATATGATGGAGCGTCCCGAGGGGTCGACGTATGCTCCGATTGACGAACATTACGTACAACAACATCTGGTCCCATATGTTGTAAGAGAAAGGGGACTCTCTTGCTCGCGGTCCGGGCAGACCTGAATGAGCTAGGTACCGGACTGATTGGCTTCCTCCATACTATCCTCGGATCCGTCGTCGCCGGGTGTGCACGATCCATGTTTAAAGTGCTCGCAACACCCGATCTCCTTTCCTGGACCGCAACGGAAGAACCCGGCATCACAACCATTTCGTGAATGATTGCTTCAACGGGCGAGCTAGCAGGCGACAATGCCGTCGATCCTACATGGGACCTCTTAGCCATTTACCGAATTTCATTGAACACTTTTTCCGCTAGCTCTTCATTTATCTGCGGCGACGGAGCCACACTTCGTGAAGACATCACGGAAACATCACCCTGTTCTTGTTCCTCTGAAAAAGAGACTGAAAAACTAGCACGGACCTCTCATCACTAACATTATACCGTGACACATGTCTCCAACGTTTGTCATTCCAAATGGCACACACAGAGCAAGAATTAGTGTGAGTACACTGACTACAATTAATACACTGAACATGAGAATCAGAGGAAGACTTCCTCGAATTACAATTTGAACAATTCAATTTGATTCTTACCATTCAATCCTACAGAAAAAGTTCCCATAAGTTTTTATGGGAACTCAAAACTCAAAATTAGGAATATATATATCAAGCTTTCACTCTTATTTCCAGCTGCAATCGATAGTACAACGTATTTCCTTACATTTGTGCAGAGTTTATTGATCCAAACTATGTTTTATATTTTGATTATCGTTATTTTAATACTCTCAAAGTGGCAACGGATGTTTCGAAATCGTCCATGTTTTTGTATAAATATAAAACATTAAAAACAATAACCAGGTAATGGCACCGAAACGAATAGACCTTTTCATCGATGCGGAATCGGAATCTCAATCTCATTCGCGCAGAGATTATCAAACTCGATCGCATTCACACAGAGGAGGTTATCAACCCCCAATGCACAAATGCGATCGAATTTCCGATTCCACATCGATGAAAAGGTCTATTCATTTCGGCGCCATTACGGGGTTATTGTTTTTATTGTTTTATATTTATACAAAAACATGGACGATTTCGAAACATTCACTGACTCTTCGAGAGTATTAAAATAACGATAATTAAAGGATAAAACATAGTTTGGATCAATAAACTCTGCACAAATGTAAGGAAATACGTGTACTATCGATTGCAGCCGGTAATAAGAGCGAAAGCTTGATATATATTTCTAATTTCGAGTTTTGAGTTCCCATAAAAACTTGATGGGAACTTTTTCTATAGGATTGAATGGTAAGAATCTGAACGTTGAGGGGTAGCCACTACGTTTGGATCGCTTAGCTAGCACAATACTATTCCATTCTGGTTGCCCTAAACACCGCCGTTACACCGGAATCCCCCGAAATCCCCGAAATCTCTCTAAAACACCTGGAATCCCTCTAAAACACCCGGAATACCTTAGAAATATCCCATGACTTTTTAAGGCACAATCGAAGACTTTAAAAAATATTTTCAAGTATGTTCACCTTTTAAAGTGATGTTTGCAGTTGACGAATGGAATCCCTAAAAATGAAAAACAGGTATATTTGACTGTTCTGTTTGGTTCAAGAATTTGAAGAGGCGATTCGTTTCCAACTTTCAAAATTAGTATTCGTCATTCTGTAGGATTTCTCAATACGGTAAGAAAAGTAATTCAGAATGCATGATTGTAATGAAACACCATACCTTCGGTTGCTCATAAAAGTCGTAAAAGGGTTAAAACCTTCTCGAAATTGACAAATTAAATGAGGATTCCAGGGGATTCCGGGTGTTTAAGGGGATTCCGTGAGATTTGGGGGATTCCGGGGTATTTCGGGGATTCCAGTGTTCAGGGCGACCCTTCCATTCTGTGTGCCGTCATTCCTAAGAATGGGCAAGCATTCCAGTTCCATGTCCTGTACTTAGGAATTCTTTTTGGGCTCTAGTGTACTGATAATTAGGGGGATGCACCCAAACCGTCCCCAAGCCGAACCGTCCCCACACTATTTTACCCAAACCGTCCCCATCTATTTTACCCAAACCGCCCCCTGGGTCATTTACTCCAGTTGGATGAAGTAACCCGAACCGTCCCCATGACCGAACCGCCCCCCACTATTTTACCCAAACCGTCCCCATTATTTTACCCAAACTGTCCCCACTTTTTTACCCAAACCGTCGCCAGTTGAATAGGGAACGGGTCCAGTCGCCACCGGGCTTTTTCGTCTGAATTGAAATGTAAGCGTGTGGGCGAGATATAAGTCGGTGATGGGACGCGGTGCGATGGCAAATTGGGGTAAAAAGCATGTGGGCGAGATATAACTCGGTGATGGGACATGCGGCGATGGCAAATTAAGGTAAAAAATACAGAGAATACCGGTAGAACAAAGAATGACGCCAAGCAAAGTATAAAATTAAACATCCAACACGTTCTCATTGAAAAGACATCAGTCAGTAAAAACACTACCTTGTTTGGTGTATTGTGCACAGTGTTACAAAAACAATGGAGTTGATTTGTATTCTTATTGTTTATACAGGAGACAATATACAGTACAAACAACCAGTAAAAACAAACACACTTCAAAGATTTCAAAGACATTCACTCTAAAATTCTAGAAACAACAAATAGAATAATATCATTTTTGTCTGTGATCAGGTAGTGATAAGACGTATCTCAAGTTTTTGTGTAAAGCTATTCGAAATCGTATTTGAGGATTTTTAACGGATTCTTCATTCTTTAAATGTTTTTTTCGGATTATTTATAAAAAAAAAACTTGAGTACTAAACCTATAATAGTGGTCGTCAAAGTGGGCCAAGCCGCCATCAGATATCGGGCCAACTCGCCACTGGTGGCGAGTTGGCCCGGTGGAGACTGGACCCGTACTAGTTGAATATATGGCGAAGTTACTGTATTTAATGTAATGTAATTCACAATCGGATATAATTTTATTCATTATTATAATTTGTTGGATTTGATAATTCTTTTTTGGGTAAGTGGTTTTGCATAAAATAAATCTGTATCAAAATAATAATAATAAAATGACGTGGGGACGGTTTGGGTTGCTTAGCCTTAGGTGGGGACGGGTCGGCTTGGGGACGGTTTGGGTGCTATTCATAATTAGACTCCACATGCCAGTCTCATAATCAAAATAGCCTTATTTGGAGTAATTCCGGTGTTTGTATTTTTAAACATAATGACGTCACTCCTTCCTAGGTTTCAACCAGGGATTCCCTGATTGCAACCAATCACTTAAGGAAGGAATGACGTCATTATGTTTAAAAATACAAAACATGGCTGCCAACTTCATTTTCTCGAACCATTTCGATGATATGAATCTTTCGTTTCTGAACAATACGGTGACCAAGCGCTTCCGACATAGAGGTTTTTGTTTTTTACAATTATCCTTCTTTCGGTCACATAATAACATGTCGTATAGTACAGCACAGATATCGAGAGCGTTGGACCTACAGGCCGTACCAATGCCAAAAATTATATTACGGACTGTGGGTCCAAGTTTGGACTACTGTGGAGGGGGAAAATCGAGTTTAAGGGCCTATAGAAGTAATGGAATTTTGTTTATTTTGAAATTTTCACCTCTGATATTCCTTAAATTCAGATTAAATGTACTCACATTATACATCAAAATGAAGGTTGGGATGTACAGAACACGAAACACATATGTAATCAATTCAAAGAGTTGACAACAGGCACCACTGGTTCCTGGAAGTCTGCTACCGTATTCGCACCAGAACTGATAATAAAATAATATTTCATCAGAACAAGTTGTGGCCAAATGTGCTTCATATATCCAAGAACAAAGCTGGGCATTCAAAACACTTTCGAATGCAGCGATAGGTCTGCATTTTGGAAAAGGACAACACTGTCTGCATTTTTTATTTTATTGAAGATGGTTTCCATGCTCGACAGACATGCGCAAATCACTCGTTACCACGAATTTCCATCGAAAAACAAAATCGTAATTCTAAGAAATTTCAACAGGTATCATGATACCTTGCATTGAATATGGCAACTGTGCAATCTCTATCTAATAACAGTATTCTGTATGGAGGCGATCGTTTTCATTATTTGATTTTAGACGGCGTTGTTTTTACATGCTTTTTCTGTCCGATGACGTCGACCGGAAATCGAAAGTATACTCATACGTAAACAAAAGCAAAGGCTTTGGAATTTTCCCCATTGCAGCTCTGTCACAGTGTTTTGAAGAATTTTTATCCCCTAGCTTTGTTGTTGGATATGTAAAGCACATTTGGCCACAAGTTGTTTTCGTGAAATATTATTAAATTATCAGTTCTGGTGCGAATACGGCAGCAGACTTCCAGGAACCAGTGGTGCCTACAGTCGACTCTAGTATGAGTTGATTACACGTTTTTCATGTTCTATACATCCCAACCTTCATTTTAATGTACATTTTGTGTATATTTAATTTGAATTGAAGGAATATCAGAGGTGAGAATTTTCAAAATAAACAAAATTTCATTACTTATATAGGCCCTTAAGCTTTGCCGTTTTCGCAACTTGTTCAAGGCTTGAAGATTTTTAAAAAACGCGCGAAAATTTCCAAAGAAACCACGCGTCCAGTTCTGTATAAAAAATATTAAAACGGACATAAATTTTATTTTAAACTATGAACTTGGTCATGTTTAATTACCTAAAACTATATACACATGGCCAAAGTACGCCACCATTTGGGAAAAAAGCAGAATATTGATTTTGAGCTCTTCTCAAATTGCCGATCTCATTTGAAAACACCATTCTGGTTTTTTGAGTTATCAGTACTGGCGGAGAATACAGGCAGTTCCGTTCCTTGGAGAATTCGGCCCCCAAGTTGGAAAATTGGGACCCTGGATGATTCGGACCATAACTTTGGAGGATTCGGACCTGTCTTTGAAGGATTCGGACCTTGATCTAAATTGCTTGGGTGGTAATAAAAAAAACGAAGACCTGTGTCCAAAATAATGTGTTTTATTTATGTGATGGGGGAATTTTACAGCAAACAGAAATTTCCATATAAATGTAAAGAGCAAATTGATCCAAACTATATGTTATCCTTTATTTATCGACATTTTAAAACGTTTGAAGCGTCAACAATCGCTTCGATGTTGTCCATGTTACTTTTCGCTTGTATCGGCTAAGGATCCGAAGTTGCGACTAAACAAATATCAATGCGGAAACGGAAATACGATCGCATTCGCGAAGAGGAGGCCGATTATCTGTATCTGTATCTGCATTGGTACGTCACAGGGTCCCTTTTGGGCTTTAACGTGACGGAACGAGAGAGTTTCCGACCGGCATTGCGCTCCACGGCTACGGGCGCACGCCTTGGGGTCGCTCAAACTCCCATGGATTATGATCATTGCGTGGGGGCATTTTATTAGGAGTTACCGTTTCCGCATGGGTATTCCTTTCCGCAGCAACTCCGGGTTGCCCAAAAACATGGGCGCCATCGTAGTGTTTGTTGACGCTTCAAGCGTTTTAAAATGTCGATAAATAAAGGATAACATATAGTTTGGATCAATTTACTCTGCACAAATGTAAGGAAATACGTCATTACGTGTACGCTCCATTTAAAACCCCTTTCCTCACACCCGGTGAACACATTGTCTTCACGGGTCCACAACCCCCTTTGCGAGGCTAATTAAAGACGACGGGAAAATCCAGACATCAAAGGCGGTTCGTTTCTTGATGAAACCGAATTACTGATATCCAGTCGCATATGAAAAACATTGTGTGTTTATGCATCGATTCGTTTTCAAACATAATAAAACTGAATGAATGTAGACTATTTCATTATTTGTCCCCCAATAGGAATCAACTATTTATTTAAACAAAAATGCAGCATAAATGATGGACAACAAGTTTGTTGTGAATGTGAATTAATTTCAAGCACATTGATAACAAGAACGCCCTAATCTCAGCATTACGTGTACATTGCATACAAAACCGCACTTGTTAATTACCCTGTTGTTTGTGTAGAAACGACCGGGTATATGAAAAGCTGTTTTAGTGGGGTGCAGGTCGTTTCGGCACCGAGTCGTTTCGGCACCAGTGTTCAGGTCGTTTCGGCACCTGGGAAAAGTCGTTTCGGCACCTGGAGTAGGTCGCTTCGGCACCTGCAGTAAGTCGTTTCGGCATGTATTTTAGTTGTTTAATAGCGTATTTTCAGTATATTATGAATATTTTACACTGTTTTTTTTTGTTTGAAGTAGTTTGGAACTGTATTGAATGATATTAAATTTTTAATTAAGTTCAAAGAGAAATGATCTCTTTGTGTTTTGTATGGCTTTGTTTTCAAAGCGATCAGAGCTGTGGTCCCATTTTGATTGATGCGATGTAGTTGTTTCTGCAGTGATTAAACACAACAGGGTGACCCGATGCAGCTGTTTCTGCAGTGATTAAACATAACAGGATGTGAGCAACAGAAATAACTTGACAGAAAGAATTCGGCCCCTTAGATGTTTGTTGTTAGAAGAGAGAATTTTCCTATAAAGCTGGCTCTGGGACAATAAAACGGCGTTCAGTCAAAATGAAATAGGAACCGCGCTATTACTCGACGTACACTTCACCCCGCTTGCCCATATGGGGGCACGTTGACGCCGTGTACTAAGGCGTACTGCACGTCGATGGTGCGCATGTCTTCAACCAATCTAACCCCGCCTGTGCCGCGGTGCAGAGTTCAGAGTTACGATGTTGGGGAGCTGACAGCTGCTCGTCGTTGCTCGGTGGTTCTCTCCGGGTACTCCAGCTTCCTCCACCCGTAAAACTGTCACCGACATGATATGACCCTGGCTGTTAATATGTCGTTAACCCCCCCCCCAAAAAAAAAAAAAAAAAAAAAAATTACTCGACGTAGAAAAACCGTTCGACTCTATCTGGCACAATGGCATGAGATACAAACTAGCTAAAATGGGGCTATCTACCAAAATTCTAAGGATCATATCATCATTTTTATCTGATCGAAAAACTCAAAGTGAGGGTCAACCGCGAAGTGTCAGACGAGGTAAAACTCGAAGCGGGCACTCCACAGGGTTCGGTCCTCAGCCCGCTTCTATTTATAATATATGTGAATGACATTGACAAAGTAGGGAAGAACCATGTTGAACTATCTCAATTCTCAGACGACAAAGGAATGTGGACGGCCAGTAAGTCTAGAAACATAATACAAAACCGCCTGCAGGATACCATCCGCGACCTGCAAGACTGGTGCGCTCTGTGGCGCATCAAGCTAAATGCCACGAAAACACAAAGAATCACATTCTATAAAAAGCAAAGGAAAAAAACTGTCCCTAATATTGAGCTTAAGCTTTACGACCACAAACTTGAAGCTAGTAATGAGGCAAAGTTTCTGGGATTCACCCTGGATAGCAGTCTCAATCTAAACAATCACGTAAACTCAGTCATTGTCAAAGCCACTAAACGCATCAATTTCATGAAAATGATTAGAGGTCTGTCCCTGATTAGCAATTATATTGTTCAGTCAGAAAATTTCTAAACCCTACATTTAATAAAATATTCAGATACGAATGCAATATCTTTCATTTCCAGAACTGTGTACTGCGGTTTAATATGAGGCATTCTCCCAAAAATGTACAAATTGATGTAACAACAATTTGAACAGGGCAAGTGCACTTAAATTCAATTTTGAGGCCTTTTCTTTCACGATTTTATGAAGTTTGAATATCACATTTTTTTAATTTCCACTGGAAAATGTTCGTTTTCTTGACAACCAGAAGAAAATCAACACTTTGGTTCTTGACAGATGGCAAAATGTGTTGTCACAGAAAAAAAATTGTCTGCTTCCGCACAAAAGTATTGCCTACATAGAGAAATAACTGATAAGTTAAACATCCTTTTTTATTTTATATCTTATATTGTGTCAGAAAAACACAATACTTCTGAATATGAATCGGTATTTTTAGTACAAAAATACATATACTAGTGTGTCACTAAATACAGTGTCAGTGGTGTTACCGGTGTTTTGTGCGAGCTGAAAATAATGAATACTCCCCAAAGAGAAGATAATTACCACCAGATGTCTTTAGCTGACTGTCTTCTGCTGGGAAGTTGTTTAAAATGTACGTATATCTAATTAAATACAATTATATGTAATGTTTGTTCCACATAACCCACATAGTACCTTTAATCTCTGTCAGGGGTGTTTATGCTTCACTTTTTGGGTAGATGTTTAAAAATATAAGCAATTAATTACAATTTATATGTAAATATATTGCCATGTGTAATGAAAGTCATTTTCATTTTGGACTCCAACTTGTGGGGAGAAATCATTATTTTTGTGTGAAAATGTCAGTGGTGTTATACAGTACTGTATAACACCACTGACATTTTTACATATTTTCTTCGGTTGTTTAAACTTAGTTGTGCATGCAGTGATCTACATAGCAAAAAATAACTAAAGAAGTTAACCCTTCACCCAATGCATCTTATCATAACTAGAGAATACAAATAGGTAACAAAGACCACACAAATCCATATGCATGTGTTTGTCGTTCTGTCTGATCAACAAGCATATGCATTTTATGGCTATGAACCCATTACATGTTAAAATTTCCCCGCTACTCTTGACCCACACATCTTCTTTGAACCTTTTATCTAGCTAAAGTTCACATGTTTCAAATTCTCAAAAAACATACAAATATGGATATCTGTGGATTGGATTTTACTATGCAAGCAAATTTTACAAATATCCATATATGTGTGTAAGCAAGGCATTATCGTTTGTTTTAGTAGATTCCCTTGCAAATTTGACCCCTCCCTCATATAACATAGCTTATGTAGTCTTTATTTTTTTTTTTTCAGTTCATGATGGGCAAAACTGCAGCATCAGAGCGTCAAAGGCTATACAGGATGCGGAGGGATGCAGACCCTGATCGTCGCCATGCATATCTCGCTGGAAGACGTAAAACATATAAGAAAGAACTTGAGCAGGGTAAACGAAAATTAGTTGCAGACATGACGGAGAGAGAGAGGAGGTCCGCACAAAAGACATAGCAGAAATGGCAGCATGAATCCAGATCCAGGCGAAAAATGGTCCTGGTATGCCGATGAAGATGTGCTTTGTCTGATACCGGAGCCACAATTTGACATAAACAAACGATATGTGGTTATAGATGAAACATGGGGTGCGCTTTATGATGAATAGACCGTGTAGCACATCTATAATGAGTGTCAACCTATACAAATTTAAATTGTAGTATAGTATCAGATTGTACTTGTAACTATTTTTATTTGTACCGGGTGTGTGTTTTTTGCTTGTTTATGAATGGATCGGATGTGTTGTGATGATACATCACATATTAATAAATCTTTTCCTGATATTTCCTCAACTTAATTGTCTTTAGCTATTTATTTACAGAGAACTTGGAATTTCTGTCTAACCGACATTTCATATCTAAATCTGCCAACCCGGGTTTCTGAACAAATGTTTACCAATCCATATCTAACACCTTTGCCTCTTCCCGAAACCAATAAACACTCTAAACGCACACGCGCACACTCATGCATGTACGTACACATACCCTCACACACACGCGCGCAAGCAGGGGCGCAGGAACCGGGGGGGGGGGGGCACGTGCCCCCCCCCCAACTTTTTTTCCGTGTTTTTGGTGAAAATAATAGGCCTCGTAGTGAACTCTCCTACAGTCCTACATGTCTGTGATTTTGCACCAGTGTTGGCTGCCTGTATATCCAGCCAACACTGTCAAATTTGTCTTGGTACTACATGCACACCAGTGTAACTTACACTGGTGTGTATGCAGTACCAAGACAAATTCAGTTTATTGGTTGCGGTTTCCATGACATATTCATGAACCTATAGAGGCATGATCAGGCATCTGTTCCAGCGGATACGACATTTCCTTTGCGTAAATTTCGCAAATCCTGTATCACTAGGATGCAGCATTTGCATAATTCACGGGAAGGGATTACCAGCATCTTTAAAAATTTCCAACATGCTGTTAACCCTTTACCTAACGCTAGTAGCAGACGACACTCGTAAAAAAAATTCTCGTGTAACTAAAAATTTTCATTTTTTGCTTCCAAAACATAGGTTATGACCCCTCATTGGAACGACGCGCCCGTTCCAATGAGGGGTCATAACCTATGTTTTGGAAGAAAATGAAAATATAAAAACAAAATGAATGGCGATTTTCGTGTATAGCGCTGGCCGGTTTTGGCCGTTACGTTGGGTAAAGGGATAAAAAAAAGTCGACTTTATCTATTGAAGAAAACAATAAGATTTTCATCCCGAAAGCCACCAGAATGCACCATTTGATACCTCTGTTTTAAATGTTTTCTCGAAATGCCACCACCCCCACCCCCAAACCCCCCCCCCCCCCCCCACTCCTCATTCACTTCGCACCTTCAGCACTCGTGTCAGATGCCTTTAAATCTGTTGCTCAGCCATATCATTCAATAATCAGATATGTGTGCCCCCCCCCCCCCCCAACATTCAGAAATGTGTGCCCCCCCCCCCCCCCCAACATCCAAATGCTTCCTACGCCACTGCGCGCAAGTGCGTGCGTATGTAAAAATATATTCGTAAGAATACATGCTAAATGCTTTAAAACTTCAAATTTTATTGTTACGAAATATCCTGTGCACTATTATGTCAGTGGTGTTATTTGCATTGTCAGTGGTGTTATTCCGTGTTTACATCATGCGTTATCCAGTCCCACTATTTTGTATTCCAAATTACTATGCGTGGAATCTAACTTGTTGCATTGCACACCTATGGTCCAGAAAATTGGATTCGAAGTGGATACCATATCATTGTGGAATGTAAAACACCAACACTTTGTTCATACAAATTTGAAGGCACTTCGTTAAATTAAAATTAGAAAAAGGTGTTAGCTGTTTTTTTTCTTAGGCGTGTTGGGCGTCATACAAAGTTACATGGTAGTTTACTGTTGCAATAGGTGATATTGTTGTATTCTTTCATAATTGACCACAGCCCACATCACTGTGTATATAACACCACTGACACAATAAATTATTGGGGGGGGGGGGGGGGGGGGGGGGAATATCACTGGCAATGTTCAGTAAGGAATGGAAAATAAGCTCGGCAAAGTCTAAAAATTCTTTTGTGAAGTCCACCAAAATATAAAAATGTTAAAACCTTTTGTACAAACACAATTTTAATTTCCGGTATTCCCAACCCTGTTTTTGTACAATTTGTGGAGAATGCCTCATATAGGAATTGAAAAAATCCATTCGTTAATTCGTGAGATTTTCGATTTGTTTTCATATTAAAATAAAATTTTCGCTGATATATGATTTGGATTCCCTGGAATAGAACGAGTATTTCAGTGAATAAAATGTGTTCTTGGTGTTCGGTGTTTTTGAAACAACAATGTGACAGTCTTGGCGAAACATCCTGGTGTTTCGCTGCGGCAATCGCTTTTCCGATACGGGATTATGGATTCTATACTGTGCCGAGTGCCCGAACATTTCAAAGTTAAAACCAGGTGATTTAATTTTTATTATAGCATAAGCATTTTACCGAAATAGTTTAGATGAACTAAAATGAGAATGTATTATTCATTAAAAAAAATAATCGTCCAATATGCGAGAAAAGCATATTTTACCCAACGTCAACAGCCAAATTCGGCCAGCACTATACACAAAAATCTCCATTCAAATTTTATTATGTTTTAAATTTTTGTTAAAAAAACATAGCTTATGACCTCTCGTTGGAACGATCTCGATTATCGCGGTAAGGGAATGTCAACCAAGGTTTATGTTGTTTTGACCAGCGATGGAGCACTGAAAGGGAAAAAGATTCCCATTCCCATAAGGCAAGCACTTCGAAGGGGTTTCCCCGTCATGTCCTTCCATCACACCCTGAACTGCATTGACAGTAAAACTTGTTTACCAACAGAAAATTATTAGTTAAATTTACCGAAAAATGTGTCCATTTTAACCCTTTACCCAACGCAGACGATATCAAAATTTATTATTTTAAATATCATTTTTTTAATTTTTCAAAAAACTTTCAACAAAACCAAATATTTTGGCAGGGCACACAACATAATCAGTGACATGAAAAAAAAATGAAGAAGAAAAAAAATAAAAACACCGGTCAAACTGAACTCCCCTGGTCGAAACAGTTCTTTGTACTTTGTTTTCAAAAAAAGAAGTGAAATTCTAAAAAAGGACCCCGATTAAATTTTAATAATAATAACACTTCGGCCGGAGGCTGATTTGTCGCAGTTCTCGTATGAGAAGGCCTTGGTTACCCATGTTCTACCAACTGCCTCCCCCTATTCCCGCGCTTCTTCTCTCCTCCCAACACTCGGAGACGAACTGCTTGATGACATCCCTTGCCCCATTCTTCCCAATCTCTCCGATTAGTATATTAACCCTCTCCTTTGAGTCGCCCCCTAACCACATGCCCTTCATTCTCCCATCCCACTTCTCCATTATACTCCCCGTGAATCTTGTTCTTTTAGACTGGTATTTTGGGCATTCTATAAGAAAGTGTTCCAGGGTCTCCACCACGCCCACGTTACACATCTGGCACTCCTTTTCACTGTGTTTCCCATTTTTCCCCCTCAGCTCCAGGGACCTCGACCTTAGCTTGAACAACAGTGACCCCCCAAAGGTGCCATCAAGGTACTCTTCAAAACCAGGCTTCTCTTTATCACGCAGGCCACCCAAAGATCTCTTTGATTTGACCCCCACTCGCCAATTACGGTTACAATCCTCCATGACCCTTTCTCAGACGATCTTTTTGCCCTGGTTTGCCCCAACGTCAAGGTCTGAGATCTCCATTGAGTAGTTTTCTGCTAGCTCCCTCACTTGGACCATCCGCCCCGTCTTGATATTTGAGTTGAAAGTTCTCAGGAACATTACTTTACACCATCGGCTATCGGGGAGATTTACCAAATAATTAAGATGACCGAGTTTCAATAGGTCTATCCTGTCCTTAATCCTCATCCACCCAAGCTCGCCCCTGATTGCTTCTAGTGCTGCGGCATTACCCGAGCCTGTTATCCATCGGCCTGCATCGTTCTGCAGGATTTCCAAGCTCTTAACAGCTGTCTGGTTTAGGGGTACAACTTCCGTACCGTATGTTATACTTGGCAGACCCACCATTTCCCAAATGGTTTTCCCCACGAAAACCTTATTGAAACTGTTTCGCCCTATAAGTTTCATTTGGTTAAGGATTCGCTTCCCCTTCAGAATCAATTTATTTGTGTGGTTCGGTAGATGCCTCTTCCTGTGATGTTTATATTTACCCCAAGGTATTCATAGTCACTAGTCTCTCCTACACTAAGAAGTCTACTGCTACTTTCCGGAATGCAGAACTCCCCCACTTTCCACTTTCGAGTGGGGTCCACTTTGCGGCCCACGGGTATAGCTTTGCTCTTGCTTTCATTAAGTTCGAGTCTCCATTTGCTCCCATATTTCCCAACAATTCCCAGCATCTTCTCTAACCCCTCTTCGCTTTTTGACACTAGCACCATATCGTCTGCAAAAAATAATCTCCCATACAGGACTTTACAAAAGACTTTTCCAATGATGCTGCTGACAGAGATCCCTCGATAGTTATCCAAGACGTCTTTTTCCCCCCTTTTTGTGAATAAATGTCACTTTACTTTCCCTCCACTCCTTTGGGACCTCTTGTTTTTCTATGGCTAAATTGAATAGGGCAGTTAGGCTTTCCAAGAGTTCCTCTCCCCCCCCCCCTTTTTGATAAGCTCGTTAGGAATTTTGTTAGGAATTTCGTCCACCGCTCCCGCTTTTCCATTCCTCAGTTTTGAGATCACCCTTCGCCCACCTCCTCAGTTTTGATTTCGCTGCACACGAAGTCCGAGAGATTTTCCTCGACCTGGTTCGGACACTCCGGTGGGTTCCCCATGCCCCATCGCTTATCGTTTACCTTTTCCCAGTGCTTGACTAGTTCTAATGCGATTTGATCTCGCTCTTCTGTAACTCTGCCATCTACTTTAATGCTCTGTTGGTTATTCCCTTTGTTACGTTTGTTCACCCATTTCCAAAATACGCTCGAACTCGACCCCCCCCCCCCCCCCCCACCCACCCCTAATAAGACTGCTATTTCGCACTCTCCGGTTGTCGTCTTTAATCTTGTTTACTTTATTTCGTGCTTGTTGGTATTCTTCCTTTGCTACCATGGCCTCATTGCTTTCCACCCCTTAAGTTTTCTACTTCTCCTGTATGCAGCACATTTAGCTTTTCTAACCTTTATGGCCCTTTTCAGTTCTTCGTTCACTCTGTACCCAAGTTCCCGTGTTGGCACCCTAATCTTCCCTACACTTTCCTTCCCTGCCTCCACTAGGCTCGCAACTATGGCGTCGGCCATCTTCTGGACACTACCCCCCCTTGTGTACGGCTGCAAGCTTTGGTTTCAGTTTTTCTTCGAACTTCGCCCAGTCGGCATCCTTTTTGAGTTCCCAAATCTCCTTGAAGCTTCCTTTCCTTTTCTTCAGGTTTTGGCCCTCATCGTCACTGTAATCAAGTCGTGATCACTATCCAACTCCATTTTGCCCTCATCATCCACTTCCACCCTTATCACCTCCCTCCATAAATTCATATCTGTGAGAATGTAGTCAATTATTGATTTTCTGTCGTTTCTCTCCCAGGTCCATTTCCCCTTACATCCAGCGTCCCTGTTCAGAATCTTCAGACCGAGCTCATTTGTGAAGTTCAACAGCTTCCTTCCATTCCTGTTGACTTTCTTGTCCCCACCCTCTATGCCTTCTTCCTTGTCACCTATGTGTCCATTAAAGTCGCCCATCAGAATTATACCGAACCCCCTGTTTTCTAGTTCAGTGATATTGGACCTTAGTGTTGAGTATATCGAGTCATTCCACTCGGGTTTACTTCCCTCCACCGCACAGAACACAATCCCAGGGGCAATACTTTTGTTTCTCAGACTGATCTTTACCCATCCAATTACTTTTGACACATCAGCCGAGGTGATATCTTCCAGATCTGTAATCAGCGACGGTTTTAAATCCTCTTTAATGTACATGCCTACCCCTCCCCCCTTTTTCTGGCCTTCCGTTCGCCCTACACCTATCCACACACACCCGCTTACTTGGTCTACCCGTTCCTCGTGTCTTACCCACGTCTCGCTTAAGCCCATGACATCAAACTCCTCTGCCTCGATCAATGTAGCAACTTCACTTACTTTCCGGTGGAGACCCTGGATGTTGCTATAACCCACTTTCAGGGCACCGAGGTTCATTGGCTTCCGTCTACTGGGCCCATTGTTTTCTGGTGCTAGTCTTAGTAAACTTATTCTGTCCCCCTCACTCTCGTTCACCCCCACCTATGTCCACTCTAATTATACTTGCCTCTGACCTCCCACCCCGCTCCTCTCCAAAAAAGGCTCTGCTACCCGTAGAATTTTATCTCCTAATACCCGTTTCCCCGCCCTACTAAGATGCAGCCCGTCACGCCCGTACATGCCCCCATTGCCCCAAAATGTGTCCCAATGGTCGATAAAGGGAATTCCCAGATCAACACAGTAGTCCTCTAACTCTTCATTTAGCGCCAAAATCCTTGAGTTCCGTTCGTCCCCACCTCCAAGGACAGGAAGGACCCCGGATACGACTACCCTTGCATTCCTACTTAGCAGTTTGCCGACTAAGCCTCTATACGACTCCACCAAACTTACTGACCTTCTCTCCCTGATATTGTTGGTCCCCACATGGACCACCACTACCACTACCGGTTCCGGTCCTGACCCTGCCATAATGCCATCTACCCGGTCCCTGAGATCCTCTACCTTCGCCCCCGGAAAGCACAAGACTGTTCGATTGGAACTATCAGGACCACAAACTACATTGTCAATCCCACGTACAATGCTGTTCCCCGCTACAACTAATTTTCTTCTTCTGGCCCCAGTTCCTATATCATCTGCACCACCTCTCGTTTTGCAAGCTCCTGGCCCCCTCTTTCTCTTGACCGCCCTCCTAACCTCGACTGGCCTATCATCATCAACAACCATCTCACCCCCACACTTTCCCCCTCACTCTCGTTCCCAGGGGTATCAGAGTCTAAAACACTAAACCTGTTTTCTAAACACCGCCTAGCAACCTTGGCAGCCTTACGCCGACTCTGGTAACTCCAGATACACCGGCCCTCCCCAACCTCTCTCTCAGCTCTGCAATCTCCCGCTCGAATCCAACACACTTCTCTAACAACTGTAAAATATCCCTGCAATTCGCACATACCCTACTACTCTCAATTGACCGACCACCACCATACATCATATTACACTGTCTGCATGCCTCCGGATCCTCACCCCCCCCCCCCCCCCCAACTGCACCCCTCGACTCACCTCCCTCAGTCCTCCCTTAACACCATACTTACCTCCGTCTGAACACCCGTCGTACACTTACCATTCATGATTACAAATAATATACAGAATCCAATGACCAATAGCCAAAATTACAAAGAGGAACTAAAAGTTTGAGAAAGCGGTCGAAAACGTAAACAAAACAAAACAAAACACCGAAAATGACCCGCGCGAAGACAGGGAATACCCCACTAAAATCCGACAGAGAAACTAAACTAAACACTAATATAACTATCTTTTATTACAAATCACACCTATACAACACTAAAACACTATATCGATCAGCATAAACACCTGAAAGAAAAGTATGAAATTATTAAAGCTAACTTTTGACAACTGAAATGGCTATACTCCCTGTTGGTTTCCGAGATGGACATTCCATGCTGGAGAGACTCGTCAGTTTTACCAAATCACGTCTCCCAACCACAAAAAATTGTTAAAACCCCTCAGTTAAATTATTCCCGTGTGTTTAAACAAACACGTTGAATGGATCACTACCTCGTTCAAGAGGTGTGCTGTCTGAAATATTTGGTGGTGGGGGAGGGGGGGGGGGGGGGGTCATTGCATTTCCACAGAATTTCTAAGACAATAATGTACACTGTGATAATTAAACAATAACATGATTTTGGAGGGCATTGTGGTTCGTGAGCGGCCCTGCATCGATGTTGAACAGCCCGAGGGTTTATTAAAGGCCCGAGACGAAGTCGAGGGCCGTTAATAAGCCCAAGGGCTGTTCAACATCGATGCAGGGCCGCTCACGAACCATTATACCCGACAACAATCATGTTATTACTATTATTACCACTACGTAAATTGTAATTTTACACATTTCCAAAATGATATCCCAGCAATCAAAAGACACAAAATTTAATAAAACAGAAACATTTTACTTGGGACCACGTTTAAAAAAATTCCGTCTTCCACTTCCAGCGAGGGAGGTAATGCACGCAATAAAGATGACGAATCAGTTGCCATGGAAAATGGCTACAACTGACAACATGGCCACGTGTCATTTGTTTCTGTTGCTGTCGATCAACAAGACCGCAACATGGCGAAAGCATCAACTTTTCCTTGCGAGTTCTCGCCTCATTTCTAAATTTTCAATTCTAAAAGACGTCACGTGACAAGAGGGCCGATAATGAATTCTGTTTTCCATTAGCGGCCCTCCTATCACGTGACTACCGAGCAATAGAAGATATGGTTGCCCGTTAAATCGACATTAATGCAGTAGGAAACGCCCTGCAAAGTGGTAATAATATTTAATAGTGGTTCTTTCCCCGTGGCAACGGGAAGTGAAGCAGTGCTTATTTACTATGGTAAGAAAGTTCGGCTTTACTGGTGAAATAGGACCCAGTCAGCAGTGCCTGTGATGGATGTCCACTAAAATGGGCACCAAAGGGGTAAACGATCGGCTAAACTTGACTTTAGACATTTGTTGTGGTCACAATTTATTTATTTATTGGTGTTTAATGTCACTTTTCTGCAGCTATTGCCAATTGCGACAGATGGGCACAATTAGCCATAGCTGATGAAAAGTGAACTTAAACACAAATAAATAGCTAATGCTTCTTGCAAAGAGTCTAGTTTGTTCACACAATTTATTTCGTGCGTGTAGATAAGTGCAGGGTGGATTACAACTAAATCACACACAGAGTGAATTATCCACTCAACTTCAACTTACAGGCGCCGATAAACAGCAGACAAGCAAGCAAATTGTCTCTTGATGGATGTGTAGATAAATCTGGTGGCCCTTAAAAAATCAGTTTGTGTAAAAAAAATATGAGTTCTGTAAAACATTCACTTGACAAGTGATTTGGGTAGTAGTCCACCCGTCACGTACTGTGTATTTTTACCCATTGGTAATTGAGTGCTAACTCTATGGAATATTAGCAGAGGTTTTCTATTCAATAGTGCAAACAAAACCCGATCGATATTATAGTGCTTTGAAAGTGTGCTTGTGTATATATATTTTTTAACTTAGATGTGAATCTTCCATGGAAGACGTGTGTCGCCTGCACTATATTTTAATATTTCAGACAGAATTCTAAGAGGAAAAGGGGCATAACTTTGGAAAAAATACAGCGGATCAAAAAATAAAATAGGAGGTGCACAATACCATTATGTGATAAAGAATCACTGAAAGTTTCATCAAAATCCATTCATAGGTTAAAGAGGAGTGGCGGATAAGAGAAAGTGGGACGCGGACGACGCAAGACGACAAAAGTAATCCCTATATGTCGCTCCCCCACTTCGTGGGACGGCGACACAAAGATAATATATTCTGTCATTCGTGTGTTCAAATATTTATAGATACTTGTAAAGAATTAAAGTCAGATATCATTAATCACAAAACCCGATCGATATTATAGTGCTTTGAAAGAGTGCTTGCGTATATATTTTTTTAAAATATAATATATTCTGTTATTCGTGTGAGCAAATGTTTGTAGATAAAGCATTAAAGTCAGCTACCATTAATAAAAAAAATTGCTTAGTAAAGTATTGTTTGTTAAAATCATTTGTCCCATATAATCAGTCAACACAGATAACTGCCCATAAGATCATCATTGACAACTGCACTTGTTATTGTTCAAGTAATTACCATGGATACTAAAAAGTTCCCCTCAAAGCCAATTAGCTTATCCTATTTTTAGACACCCCATTATGTAATCGACTAGATTTCACCAAATAACATTGGTACCAATGATCTTCAATTTTACCATTTCATTGGTATGCTGATAGTCCAATATAGTGGATAGGATATCCACATATTATGGGTTTTGTCCACACATACATGTAGTTATCACAGTTATGCTCATTGTCAGATAAAGAAGATTGTTGTTTTTGTCCATGGGACTATTTTTTTTATTACAAGGAAGTAGAACCAAGTTAACCCTTTACCTAACACAGCAGACAAAAACGGTCAAAAAACCCCAGAATAAGCCTACCACAGCCTAAAATATCTCTTAAGTTCTTCAATAAAACCATACATATATGGATATCATTAGAACCAGCTCATCCAGCTGGTTCTAATGATATCCACATTTGAATGGTTTTATTGAAAAATTGTTTTCAAAAAATGCGAAATTTAATTTGCTTTTTTAAAAATACTGTCTTAGGTAAAGGGTTAATCTGCATGTGTGTTTGTTTGTTTGAAAGGGTAGACATTTATGCCATCTTTTGTCTTTTAAATACTGACTATATCACACATGTTCCACTGAAAACTCTTTTCACAAATCAGTTACCTGTGAGAAATGCCACCATTCCAATGAGCAGCATATGCTATATGTGGTATTGCAGGAGGGGGCATATGCCACGCTTTGTGATGCTCTTATTTATTTTTTTTGGTAAAGGATTAATTAATTCTTCGTATGGTCAAATCTCCAGACAGAATGCAGTAGATTACCCCCCCCCACCCCCCCACCCCCCCCCCACACACACACACCCTAAAGGCCCATACAAATTAGAAATTAAGGTGTCTCAAAAGATCCTTAAAAAGTTTATCTTTTCTGCATTTTAGCTCAGCTTAGCTAAGCTGAAGTGCCACTTTACTGATCACTTACCATCTACTCGCTGGGCCATCCATTAGTTTATTCATACAAAGTTGCCACACCCACAGTGGGCACCCTAAGGGGCATAACTCTGTTAACACCTAGAAAATTTTTTCCCAAAATTAAAAAAATCTTCTCCAGAACCACCAAACAATAATGTTTTGATATTTAGTATACAACATCCTTAGGGTGGGGTTGAAATTTAAGATTGTCTGAATGGAGTCACTGGATTCATATTTGGGCTCTCTATATTGGAGGCTGAATTTTCACTTGGTGCAATATGAGGAAAATTCTTTAAAAATCTTCTTCAGATGCACCAGTCAAAATCTTTTGGTATTTGAGATACAGCATCCATAGGGGGCAGATTCCAATAGGTCCAAATCAAGTCACTAGGTTCATAATTGTGCACCATATGGAAGCCAGTATTTTAACTTTGTGTAATATGAGAAAATTCTTTAAAAGTCTTTTGGTTTTTGGCATATAGTATCCATGTCAGGCCAGATTCAAGTTTATTCAATTCAAGTCCCTGATGTCATATTTGGGCTCTCTATGGAAGCAGGAATTTCAACTTAGTACAATATGAGGAATATTATATGAATGTCTTCTTCAGATCCACCAGTCAAATCTTTTGATATTTGGTATACAGCATCCTCATGAGGGTTGGATTCAAGTTTGTTCAAATCAAGTCACTGGGGTCCTATTTTGGGTTCTTTATGGGATATCTGGTATTCAGTATCCTTGGGGTTGGTTAGATTCATCTTTGTTTTTAACCCTTTACCCAACGTAATGACCAAAACTGGCCAGTGCTGTTCTCAAAAATCGCCAATTTTCATTATGTTTTCATTTTTTGTCTCAAAAACATAGATCATGACCCCTCGTTGGAATGAGCTCATTGAGCTCGTTCCAATGAGGGGGTCATAACCTATGTTTTTGAGACAAAAAAATAGTTATTCAAGAATTTTTTGCTTTCCGTGTTAGGTAAATGGTTAATCAAATCCCTGAGTTCATATTTCGGACTGAATTTTAATTTAGTGCAATATGAGGAATATTCTTCAAAGATCCTCTTCAGCTCCACCAGGCAGATTCTTTTGATTTATAGTACATAGTATTACTATGACTCCCAGATTAACATTTTGATCAAGGCATTATGCTCAATTGATTTTATGGGGCATCAGAGGTTTTAAATTTCTCCAGGTTTGAACATTTTACCCAATAGAGAATTTACTATTCAGGTCGTTTGAATGATTTCTACCCATGAGCGATGGGGTCGATTGTGCCAAAATTTAGTCAGTGATGTATGTGAAGGTGGATAAGATGTTTGTTCAAATGGGGCCACATGAGGCCCTGGGAGTTGGTGGGGCAGTGGTATCCATTGGGTTAAAAATTGTTTTGGCCTTAAAAATGATTTTTTAAGGATTGTGAGTGATTTTATGTAAAGTAAAAACATTCACCCAGATGGCCTCCTGGGGTGGCAGGTGGGATGTGGACCATTGGGTGAATTTTTGGTCAAGTTGTGTTAACCGAGTCCTATGGTTTGGTGATGGTTGGTGTGTGGGAGGACAGGTACGGGGCCGGGCGTCCTGGCATTGTTAGCGCAATAACTTGAACAAACGTTCTCCGATTTGACTAATAATTGCCATACAGGTTTTTTGCAATAATATCTCAAGCGAGTTTGAAAACTGGCCCGGCCCGATTTATTGTTACAGAGTTATGGGCCTTAAGTAGTAATTTTTTACGAATTCTGAGCTCGATAGCACAATAACTTGAACAAATGCTCACCGATTTGACTAATATTTACCATACAGGTCTTTTGCAAGAAAATTTCCAGCAAGTTCGAGAACTGGTCCAGCCCGATTTTTCGTTACATAGTTATGGACCTTAATTAGTCGATTTTTATGAATTTTGAGCGTGTTAGAGCAATAACTTCGATTTAACTAATATTTGCCATGCAGGTCTTTTGCAATAATATCTCAAGCAAGTTCAAAAACTGGCATGGCCCAATTTTTCGTTACAGAGTTATGGGGCTTAATTAGTCAATATTTACAAATTTTGAGCTTGTTAGTGCAATAACTTGAACAATGTTCTGTGATTGACTAATATTTGCCATACAGGTCTTTTGCAATAATATTTCAAGCAAGTTCGAAAATTGGCGTGGCCTGATTTTTCGTTACAGAGTTAATTATTTTTACAAATTCTGAACTTGATAGCATTATAATTTGAACAAAGGTTCCAGATTTGACAACCGGCATATGATAACCGGGTTAGGGACATGCAACAATGTCCAATTGCCACCACAACTCAACGCCTGCATCTCCG
>CM062291.1:122355070-122552039 GCA_031216915.1 Pictodentalium vernedei
AAGATGTATGGGCAATATGGAGTCAGTGACGGAAATTTGAAATACTACCATAGTGCTAGGAGTTAAGTGTCTTGCCCAAGTACACAGCACAGGTGGCAAGGATCAGGATTGAACTGTCAACCATTTTGGTTTAAAGTGGAATGGTTCGACCAATGAGCCACTGCACCCCAGTTGTCACATTAGATAAGGTTGAAATAGGGCAAAGAGCAATGGTATCTGAGATTACCCAAACAAAGTATAAGATGTTAATGTATACCAAATTTACAATACAAAATTAATCTCACTTAAAAATTACTGCATTTAAAAGTACTGCTGAATAATAAATGCATGGATAAATCAATGTATGGTGGGACTAACTCCATCTATATTTCTAAAGCTTCTATTGTACTCAGCTACGGGGCGCGGTGGCTCAGTTGGTAGAGGTGCAGGCTGCAAGCCAAGAGGTCCTCAGTTTCGAATTCCACCTGCGGCAACCGCGTTGTGTCCTTGGGCAAGACACTTCACCCCAATTGCCTACATGGGGGCACGATGACGCTGTGTACTGAGGCGTACTGCACGTCGATGGTGCGCATGTCTTCAACCAATCTAATCCTGCCTGTGCTGCAGTGCAGAGTTCAGAGTTACGATGTTGGAGAGCTGACAGCTGCTCGTCGTTGCTCGGTGGTTCTCTCCGGGTACTCCGGCTTCCCTCCACCCGTAAAACTGTCACGGTCACGATTAGCCATTGTGCATAAGTATGTGACCTTAAACACCAATAAAAAAAATAAAAATTGTACTCAGCAAAAAAGATTAAAAATATGTACTCACTCATGCATGAGTGGATGTTTTCTCGTAACTTCACTAACTTTTTCTCCTTTTGGGTCAACAAACCTCCATCTCACATTGGCTATAAAGATGATCAATAGCAGCACTGACATGACCAGTTATTTCTTTCTCCTTAACAGCATTTAGTTCCTCTAGCTTTCTTTTCCAGCTCTCCGCAGCATATTCTTATTCTTTCCTCCCTACTTCTAGATCCAGGTCTGAAAGTAATTTTGTCTTTCCAACAAATTCTCAAGACATTCAAATTCTAGCAATTAGTCATCCAAGGCTCTCAAGGAGCTAACTGGTGGCGAGTGATACGTCACTCACCTACAGTTGAAATTAGACGAGTGGTGGCAAGTAATTAAAACCTGCAATTAGCCTTTTAACCCTTTACCCTAACATAGCAGAAAAAAAAAAACCAGCCCGAAAATTTACCAAAGTAAGCCTACCACAGCCTAAAATATCTTACAAATGTCTCAATAAAAACCATACAAATATGGATATCACTAGAACCCGGCTCACTGAGCCGGTTCTAAAGATATCCATATTTGTTATGGTTTTATTGAAACATTGAGAGAATTTTTCTCGACAAATGTGAAATTTATTTTTTTTAAAAACTGTGTTAGGTAAAAGGGTTAAAGAATGATTTTAGGGGTTTTAGAGGTGAGCGATTATCATTTGCCACTTTGGATGTTTTGGCGAGTAATAGGAGAGTGAGAGTGATCACTCGCCATTCCTTGAGAGCCCTGGTCATCAGTCTAACATAACGTTATCAGGATTGATTTATTCTTCTCTGCAATTTCAAAATATTTTTGTGTTAAAAGTTTGCCTCTTTTTGCAAATTAACATTTCTTTAACCATACATTACTGCGAATATTTCCCATAAGAGATTACAGGTTTTCACAGAAAAATCTGGACATTTTTGCCTACTTTAGAGGACACCAAGCACCATTTTCCAGGGTCCTATTATACCAATAAAACAGTATATGTTTGCCTCAGTAATCAAGCTTTGCCTCAGTAATCAAGCTTCATCTCCCTCAGAATGTAACAATGGTGCCAAGAGAGTTAACATCATAATTTAACCATCTGCACACTGATGTCAACATATCGTAGTTTCAAAATTTTTCACATAATGCCCACTCAGAGATTAACCACTTCGATCTTGTTTGACAGAGTTCAAACTGCTTTGTCAGACAAGATTAAGTTGGTTCAATTCATACTTGTAGATATTTTCTTCCATGCAGCCCTGTCACTTGCATTTTGTTCTTGTGTATATGAAGCACATTTGGCCAGGAGTTGGTAGGAATATGGTAGCAGACTTACAGGAACCATTAATGGCTGCCATTAATTATGGGAAGATTTTAAATGGTTATAATTATTCAGAAGGGAGAACGCTAGAGAGCACACAAAATCATATTTCATATATACCTTAAGACATACCTTAAATAAGAATGTCACTTCCATGTTACAATATGTGTAGAATGTATTATCACTAAATCACACACAGAGTGGAGATTCCACCCAAGCAATAATTGTAAACTTGCAAAGCATAACAGGCACAAGAAAAGTTCCAGCCAACCAACCCCCAGGTTACACCCAGAGGTCCACTGGCTGAGAATCTAAATTTTATAGTAAATTTCCTTTCTTATTATACCTACCACAATTGTTTACTACAGGCTTGCAATACAGTGGAAGTCCCCTAACTCGGAAAATATACTCTCTATTTTGATCTTTCCCAAGCGATTTGGGAAAGAAAAGTGGTGCAAAAGCACCAAGAAAACATAAGCCAAAAACTGGGTCGAGTGCTACCCCCGGCGCAACCTAGTAGGACACGCTCTTCTCCTAGTACAGATGCATGGCTTCCGTTACCAGTGCGCAGTCATGTAACTAATGAATCATTCTTTTGCTGCAGCGGGGAGGAAGGATTCTTACCCGAATAAGAAGATGGGAGGGCCTCCATGTAAATAATTGTGGTAGGTATAATAAGAAAGGAAATTTACTATAAAATTTAGATTTCTTATCAACCTACCCTACAATTGTTTATTACAGGCTGAATAGACAATAGGAGGAGGGAATCACATAACCAACCCTCACACAACCCGACTGCACTGGAGCCATGGACCGAGGAAGAGGTCCCAAGGCTTATCAACCATAACGTCACAATCATTGGTAAAAGACAATGAAAAGAGACATATGGGTCTGTATGACACACAGACAGAAAAGGGCAGTAACAGCGCAAGGCTGAAACTGACCTTCAAGAAGCCTAATGGCTAGGGCAGATAACAGCCTGAGCAGAAGAAAGAGGACCCAAGGCAAAAAGGTCCTCCGCCTGCTCCTGCTCCTGCAACTGACGCAGATAGAAGGTGGAGAAAAGTAGAAGCATTTCTCCAGTAGGCTGCCTGCTTAACATCCGACAACTTGACGGAGTTAGCATAAGCCCAGGAGGTAGGCACGCACCTCGTGGGCAGAAATACGATTGGTAATACAATCATCAGTTGCTAGATGAGCATAAGCCTTTTAGAATAGCAAGACAAATCCATCGAGAAATGGATTGAGGAGAGATCTTCTGTTGATCAGGAAAAAGAGAAAGAATCCTGCCTTTCCTAATGAACTGCATCTGGTTGAGATAAATGTGAAGTGCAAGAACCAGACAGAGCAAAAGGTGATTACCCTCAACCAAAGAGCCCTGATACAGATAGGAGGTGGAGTTGTTTCCATTATCTGATTCTTGGCCAGAAAGGAGTAATCAGTGGTAAAAGTAACACTGTTGGCAGAGCTCCCGAAAAAGGCCGGATCAACCGAGAGGCCGTGAAACTAACCCATCTGGCTGAGGCTAAAGCCATCAGAAAAGCCATGTTGTATGTGAGAAAATGCATATCCACCTGGGATAAAGGTTAAAACGGTGCCCCCGCCCCCCTCCCCCCAAGCAAAGCAGCACCCAAGAAAGATTCCATCTTGGGGTAAGCTGCAAAATCCTACGCCTTTTCAAAGAAAAGTGCCGAATAAGTTTGGAGAAGTATGGATTAGTGCCAATACGAAGCTTTCCCACCTACAAAAAGGTATCCGAAAGCATGGACCTGTACCCATAAATGGTAACAGACTGGAGACCCTGAGAACCAAACAGATATATCACAAACTCCGCAATCTGTGTTATCGAAGGATTGGCATAACCAACAGAGTGATCAGTACACCATCGACAGAAGACCTTCCACTTAGCCGCATAGGCTGAAACAGTGGAGTGCTGCCTTGAAGAAGAAATGCACTCCACTACCCGTCTCAAAAAACCTCTACAGAGGAGACAGGACCTGACAAAAGATATGCTTGAAGGCACTATGATGTCGGGTCGACGTGAAACCTCCTCGGGTGACCTTGGCAAAGAAGGTCACGATGTAGAGGAGACGTGCCAGAACCACCGCCAACAGAGAGCGGAGCTGATTGATCCACCCACTGAGGCGACAGGGGAGCGATCAGAATGACTCGACAACTGCAGGTTCAGATCTTGGCCAGAACGTGAGGCAGAATGGGAATTGGCAGGAAAGCATAGCCGACTAGACCGTTCCAATCGAGTGACAGAGCATCCACAGCAAATGTCAGAGGATCTGGACACGGGGACACAAAAGTGTCCACCTGATGGTTCCAACAGGTCGCAAAGAGATCGATGTGGGGACGACCCCAGAGATCGCAAAGCAACTGGAACACTGCCCTGTGAAGCATCCACTCGGTGGAAATGATCCTGCCCCGTCGGGACAGGGAGTCGGCTAGGATGTTCAGATGACCGGGAATGTGACGAACAACCACTCTGGTGTTGACATCCTCAGCTAGCAGTAGAAGATCCCGAGCCAATTCGTACAAGGGAACCGAGTGCGTGCCACCCTAGTTCCGAATGTAAGCGACCACCGTCGAATTGTCGGACAACAGAGGGACCTGACAATTCGAAAGGTGGGGGATCCACTGCTGGAAACTCAGAAGAAGAGCAAGAAGCTCCTTCTGGTGGATGTGAAGTGCTGCTTGATCCTGGCCCCATACACCGTGAAGGAAAAGACCCAGAGGATCCAACATCGCACCCCATCCAAGATCACTGGCATCTGCCATCAGAACACGAACGGGCGTGGAGAAGTCAAACGGAACTCCCTGCATAATCCACTGAACATCTAATCCACTGAACATCTGTCCAGGGAAGAAGGTGACAATGAAGAGAGTCTGGTAACTGAAGCACCAGATCCAGAGGATCAACATTCAGCCTCCAACGACTGAGCAGAGTGTTGGAGAGGTCTGACATGCAACCGACCGAGAGGAATGAGATCTATCACCGAACCGTAGAGACTGAGCAGCCGGAGAATACTCCTAGCTGTCGCAGATGTGGACTGGGACAGAGTCAGGGTGAAAGCTGAGTCAATCACAGCTCTTGCCCGGGAAACCACCACTGTATTCAGCTAAGTGCATACCCAGATGACAAACGACTAAGAAGGGACCATGGTCCGACTTTTCCTTGTTGACTCAGATCACTAGCGACGTGAGTAAGCTCAACACTGTATTGACATCTGACTCCAGAAGAGCAGCATTGGAGTGCCTCTGGAGGTATCGTCCAGATATGCCGAAGCAGTCACCCTGGACTGTGTGCAATGGAAGGCTATCACATGTGACATTAGTCGGGTGAAGGGCCAAGGAGCCAGGTTGAGGCCAAAAGGCATGGCCTTGAACTGGTAAACTCACCCCAGAAAAGCAAACCTGAGATACTTCCGCGATGTTCGATGAATCGGAACTTGGAAGCAATGATAGACTGGTTCAGGTATTTATTTATTTATTGGTGTTTAAGGTCACATATTTATGCACAATGGCTAATCATGACCGTGACAGTTTTACGGATGGAGGAAGCTGGAGTACCCGGAGAGAACCACCGAGCAACAGCGAGCAACTGTCAGCTCCCCAACATACCAACTCCACACAAGCAGGGTTAGCATTGGTTGAAGACAAGTGCACCATCGACGTGCTGTACACCTCAGTACACAACGCCACCGTGCCCCCATGCGGGCAATGGAGATGAAGTGTCTAGCCCAAGGACACAACGTGGTTGCCGCAGGTGGGATTCGAACCAAGGACCTCTCGGCTTGCAGCCTGCACCTCTACCTACTGAGCCACCGCGCTCCCGACTGGTTCAGGATACTCAGATCGATAACCGGTCGGAGCCGGCCGTCCTTCTTCGGCACCAAGAACAGGCGGGAATAAAATCCCACTGAATGAATGTTCTTGACGACCTCAATTGCCCTCTTTGAAAGGAGATTGTCTATCTCTGTGATCAAAAGCTCCCAACGTGAAACGTCTGAAGGAACTTGTGTTGGAAGAGGCACTCTCAACAGAGTGGGGTTCCTCTGGAAGGATATTTGCAGCCCAGACCGAAAAACATCTAACACCCAAGGATCTGATGTGATTGTGCCCAATGGTCTGCGAACCCTGATATCCTTCCTCCAACCTGGGACGAATCAAGGTGAGGATCTTCATCTCGAGCCCTAGTGAGGCCTGCAAGAGGAGAAACCACCTCTTCTATTAGATGAATGATCCTGAGTCCTCCCTCTGGTCAGCCGATGCTTACCCTTACCATGTGAGTAAGAAGTAGAAGCGGCGGCAGGAGGATCAGCCCTTGGCTTCGCAGAGGTATAACTCTCACCAGACGTGTTTGTGTCGGGAGGCCCCGAACGACAGCGTTCCCCCCACCCCCTGCAAGTGCTGAAGGAACGGCCACGAGAATGCACCACATTCTTGGGCAAAAGACAATGCCCTCAAGGAACAGTCCTGGGCATAACAGAGGGGAGAGCAGCAGAAGAAAAGGTGAACTCAACAGATGTAGAAAGTAGAACACCCACAACTACGATAGAAAGGTGGCAGAAAATAAAGGACCGGCGGGAACACAACTGAACCCAGACGGCCAACAGGGACACAAAAAACAGAAATTCTGCCCTCAACAGAGAGGAGAGATCCTGTCCATACAGCCCCCCCCCCCCCACACCCCCACTGACACCTAACTCCAATAATAACAAGAGGCCCCAGGGGGCCTAAGGGTGCTCACCTGACATGGTACCCTAAATATCAACCCAGAGAATTGATTTCAACAAGTTGCATCTGCTCCTCCTAAGAAAAGCTTATACCAAATATCCAAAGATACTGACCAGTGGATCTAAAAAAAAAAGATTTTTAAAGAATATTCCCTATATTGAACTAAGTTATAATTCGGGCTGCCACAGGGAGCCCATATATGAACCCAGGGACTTGGCTTTAACAAACTTGAATCTCACCCCATAAGGATGCTGCACACCAAATATCAAAACATTCCGACTGCTGGATCTGAAGAAGAAGAGTTTTAAAGAAAATTTCTCATGTTGAACTAAGTTATAATTCGGGCTACCACAGTGAGCCCAAATATGAACCCAGGGACTTGGCTTGAACAAACTTGAATCTCACCCCCCTAAGCATGGTGCATACCCAATATCAAAAGATTCAGCCTGCTGGATCTTGAGAAGAAGATTTTTAAAGAAATTTGCCTGAAATGCACTAAGTTCAAATTTGGGCTCCTGTACTGAGCCTAAATATAAACCCAGGGGCGATTTGAACAAACTTGAATCAGATCCACCTCCACAATGTTGCATACCAAATATCAAAAGATTCTGCCTGCTGGGTCTGGAGAAGAAGATTTTTTAAGAAATTTGCCTGAAATGCACTAAGTTCGAATTCTGGCTTCTATAGTGAGCCCAAATATGAATCCAGGGGGCTGATTTGAACAAACTTGAATCAGATCCACCCCATAATGTTGCACACCAAATATCAAAAGATTCTGCCTGCTGGATCTGGAGAAGAAGATTTTTAAAGAACTTTGCCTGAAATGCACTAAGTTCGAATTCGAGCTTCTATAGTGAGCCCAAATATGAATCCAGGGGGCCGATTTGAACAAACTTGAATCAGATCCACCCCACAATGTTGCATACCAAATACCAAAAGATTCTGCCTGCTGAATCTGGAGAAGAAGATTTTTTAAGAAATTTGCCTGAAATGCACTAAGTTCGAAATCCGGCTCCTATACTGAGCCCAAATATGAACCCAGGGGGCCGATTTGAATAAACTTGAATCAGATCCACCCTACAATGTTGCATACCAAATATCAAAAGATTCTGCCTGCTGGATCTGGAGAAGAAGATTTTCTAATGTTTTTCCCATTGCCTGCAGTGTTAAAAAGTGCTGACTCAGCACTTTTTCAAAGTCCCGAAACTGTACCCTATGATAAAATCGATGGCAATTTCTTTTGACCAATCCTTTCTGTTGGTCATAAGGAAGCTTCACACCAAATAAAAATTATCGGTGCCGTGCAGTTTTGGAGATAGGGGCATTTTAATTTTTTTCTATTTTTAGCTCCTGCGGTTTCCACAGGGCTGCAGGAACAAAATTTTTGGCATAAATCAAGTACTTATAACCCAATAATACCTCATATTAAATTTGGTTCAAATCGGCCTCTGGGTTCAGAAAATAGAAACTTGGGGCGGAGCAAAATTTCTTGCCCCTCTCAGAACAAAGGCAAATATTGCCCGTCAAACTTCTCTTGAACAAATTTGAGTCTACACCTCAAATGGAAGCTGCATACCACATATCAAGTCTCTGCTACTGGTAGTTCATTTGAATAAGATTTCCAAAAAATTTGGCCATTTTTTCCCCACCCCTCTGCTCAATATGAGCCGAAACCTAATTTGCATAAAAATCAAAATGCCCCTATATAACCACTATTTACATGAAATTTACTTAAAATGTGGCCAGTGGTTTAGGAGAAAGAGGCTCAAACACCACCTTCACGCAGGACGATGGACAACGGACAGACAGACAACGGACAAAGAGTGATCAGAAAAGCTCACCCTGACTTTCAGTCAGGTGAGCTAATAATAATATCCAAAAGGATAACATACATTTATCAACCAAAAAAATATATGTCCGATCCACACGGTATGCAAAAGTCACGCGCGAACACAGAGAATATACAAAATACAATGAAAATGTGGCTGAAATTAATAACGAGAATATATAAAACACAGTCCTGTTATAAAACGATACTCAGATCCATAATTCTAGTCACAGGTAACCATTATCAACGAGTTGAATTATCAGTTTTGTAATGCAAATGGCTGCATGTCTTTCCAGGACGGCAGAAGAAAAAAGAATGATTCATTAGTTACATGACTGCACACTGGTACCGGAAGCTGTCGATCTGTACTAGAAGAACGTTCCCTACTGGGTGTGTGCCGGTAGCACTTGACCCAGTTTGGGCTTATTTTTTCTTGGTGCTTTTTCACAACTTTTCTTTCCCAAATTGCTTGGGAAAGATCAAAATAGAGAGTATATTTTCCAAGTTTGGGACTTCCACTGTAGTGCAAGCCGGTAGTAAACAGTTGTAGGGTAGGTTGATAAGAAATTGCTTGTTTTTTGTCCATATATACAGAATATGAAAGTGATACTTTGAGTGATAACTCCACTCTGTGGAAGATTTTGGTACAATCCACTCTCCATGTACTGTACATATACCTTTGAAAGTGTTATATTTTTCCACATTGATAATGTTCACAAGTTGCTGGGGTATTTATTTATTATACTAATGTCGGACAGTTTTAAAGATGGAGGAAGCTTGAGTATCCAGAGAGAACCACAAATAAGTGCCAAGAACATGTCAGTCTCCCCAACATATTAACTCTACACAAGCAGAGTTTGCATAGGGTGAAGGTAAGTGCACAATGAAGGTGCAGTATGTATTAGAACACATTGTAACAATGTCTCTGCATGGGTAATCAGGATTAAGTAACTTGCCCAAGGACACATTGCAGTTACCGCTGGTCAGGATCAAACTGTGGGCCTTTCAGTTTGAAGTTCAATGCTCTAATTATTGAGCCATCATGCTCCCGTTTTTGAGGTATAAACTTGAATATTACTCATATCACATATTCTAGGTGTGTACAGTTTATTGTAAATTTTGATAAATTAACCATTAGCCTCATCAAAAGGTTCTGTTTTACAACTGGAGAAGGTTTTGGAGAAAAAATCAATATTTCATCTTCATGGGCATTTTTTCTTTAAAACTTGTATAAAATTTGATGATTGTATTGTGGCTGAGTTATGATTTGTAATCATCAAAATGTGATGTTCAAGTATGATTGTTACATTGAAATGAGCCCAATTATTAATCCTCTACCCAACGTAATGGCCAGCACTATTCACAAAAATCACCAATAAATTTTCATTATTTTTTCATATTTTGTATCAAAAACATAGGTTATGACCACTCTTTGGAATGAGCTCATCGAGCTCATTCCAATGAGGGGTCATAACCTAGGTTTTTGAGACAAAAAATGAAAAAAATTAGTTATTCAAGAATGTTTTTTGCAAGTGTCGTCTGCTTTTCATGTTAGGTAAAGGGTTAAGCAGGACAAACCACCTCATTGACCTCAACATGTAATTTTATGACTGTAGCTTCCTTGTTTTGAAGTTACACCTCAGATATGAGTGGTGAGTGATTTAAAACTCATGTATGAGTTGACCTGAAGACAAGGGGCACACAGGGGGGTGGGGCAGTGTGTTTGTGCTCACAGTGCCCTCATTTGGGAAACTGACTCCTTTATTGTGTGCTTGTCAGGGAATACCTTAGTCCCCATGTCGGGGGGCACAACTCCTCTCCCCACTGTCAGGGAAATTCTGGCACCACTCATGTCTAAAGATGCAAAACCTATCACGGCTCCATTTTTTCAATGTGCTCAATATATGACTGAAGACTGTTGAGTTTACTTCCAGCAGTTTAACCCTCTATGTAACGAATGGGCCAAATCTGCCCCCTATAATTTCTAAAACTGAACAACATTTCAACAAAACCATATCGCATGACCCCTCTCATTGGACTAGCACATTCCGATGAGGGGGTTACATGATATGGCTTTGTTGAAATGTTTTGAAAAATTTTAAAAAGTAATATTTAAAATAATAAATTTTGATATCTCCATTGTGTAGAACGTAAACAAATGGCTGAGACAAAACAGAACAAGCACATGTATGTACCCACCACCCTCACATTTATAAAGCACACATGCACATATAGAACACAATATGCCATCTGATCTAAGCGATGGGATAACATATGCTAACAAATAATTCCAAATACATCTAACTATTCTAAAGTCTAAAAACAAACAACCTGAGGAAGTATTTAACATAGATATCTAGCTCACCCAAATCTAAGCGACAGAACAACTATAGTATATGGAGAATGGATCATCAATAAATCATTGAAGCAGTGGCATTCCACCCACATAGTGACTCATGTTTTTTTTACATGGCTCAGTGTGAGTAGCCAAATTTGGGGTCTTCTGAAAGATGCTTGTGCCTTGATTAGCTCTTCACCTGCTGAGTATTTTCAGGGTATTTTTTATCAAATCAAATCATGGCTGCTGTGAAGCAGCATTGATTAGATTTGATAAAACATTCATTTAAATTTAACAAAAGAAATCATAGATGAAAAATTCATTTCATTTCCAGGTGGAAACTTGGATTAAATGTGCCCAAATTATACTTATTTCAGCGGCAAGAGAAATCTTGTACTGGGCAGGAAAATCTGCCAGCAACATGCAAGGAATTAAAAGGCTGCATATTCTGTGAATGCATGAGCTTCATATTCTCTTTCAAGATTTTTTTGTTCATATGGGTTGTTGTTTCCATTTATTGGAGAGTGCCTATAGGCACTCTCCAATCAATTGTTATATGTCAGAACAGTGTGAACCAATCCTAACTGCCAAAATTAATCAAGCAATCTTCCATTTAACCCTTTGCCTGATGAATTGTCCACAATCACCCATGTAACTTACAAAATGAACCATTAGAAAACAATTATTTTTCAAAAAATTTCAACAAACGATGTCATGTGACTCCCTCACTGGAATTAGCTTGTCAGCTTGTTCCACTGAGGGCTCACATGATGTAATTTTGTTGAAATTTGTTGAAAAATTTGAAGAAATAATATTTAAAATAATAAATATTGATATCATGTACGTTGGATAAAGGGTTAAAAAATATAAGAGGCGGTCAAGTGAAATTACAGGCAATGGATCTCAGATTTGCACTCAGATGTCCATTGGCTAAAAGACCTCTTGTGTCTCTAGTGCTTGTACTAAGTTATTTTCTGGGTAAACATAACACTACAATTATTTTGGTGATACTCCACTCTCCATACACAGCTCATAAGCCTGTAAACATCCTAATGAACAAGGAGATTTGTCAAAGACAAATTTCTCAATTATTATGGATGTACTTCAAGGTGATTCATATCTTGATGTGAACATCTGCATCAGATGCAATCAAAAACTTTGTTAAAAAATAACAAACATCATCCCCATGATTTGAAATTGCCCACCTTTTAGTCAGTTTTATTATTAGAATCAGGAAAGAATCGAATGCAAACGTTCACGATACCCAGAACCAAGTCAGAAAATAAGCAGACTGTCATCTGCAAAATGAGGTCCCCAGAGTTTGAATTTAGTAATGCTACCCTGCACAGCAGGGTAGCATCACTAAATTTACACCTCTGAGTCTGTGAACCTCAATCTGAAATCAGGGTCTCAAAACTAAACAGAAAGAGGTACCCAGAGGATAAATTGGTCCACTGTGTGGGATAGCATCATCAAATTCACCTTCTGGGGATCTCATTCTGCAAAAAATAACAAACATCATCCCCATGATTTGAAATTGCCCACCTTCTAGTCAGTTTTATTATTATTAGAATCAGGAAAGAATCGAATGCAAACTTTCACGATACCCAGAACCAAGTCAGAAAATAAGCAGACTGTCATCTGCAAAATGAGGTCCCCAGAGTGTGAATTTAGTGATGCTACCCTGCACAGCATGGTAGCATCACTAAATTTACCCTCTGAGTCTGTGAACCTCAATCTGAAATCAGAGTCTCAAAACTAAAGAGAAAGAGGTACCCAGAGGATAAAATGGTCCACTGTGTGGGATAGCATCATCAAATTCACCCTCTGGGGACCTCATTCTGCAAATGTCAGACTGCTTATTTCAGGCCTGCCCAGAACATTACCAAATTTTAATCAATATCACCTTTAAAACTTACTCGTAGTACCATGCATTGAATTTTCAGGTGTGATCCACAAATTAGTTCAAAGCAGAACGGGCTACACCCATTATTTATCACTTATTGGTGTTTAAGGTCACATATTTCATTTTTTTTTTTAAATTTATTTTCAAAATTCCATGACTTTTCCAGGATTCCATGACCAGGACGAACCCTGATAGAAAGAAACCCATAACAGAAGAACCTTCCTGTTCACTTGACTTTCTTAGTTCCAAAAACAGGTCAAGAAGATTCAATTAGCACGAATACAGAAAACAATTCCAATCATAACAACTTGTATGATTTTTTCCCAACAGAGGATAATATCAGCTGGTCTGATTATTTAAATTCATTGGGGTAAGATTTTGTTAATATGTGGTTCACTTTCAGCAACTATGGATATAACAGACAAAAATACAGTAAGGTTTAAACAATCATTAATACCTATATTTTCGAGGACTTCTACCCAAAGCACTGGCTACCAGGACTTATTTTACAAGTAAAACAGAACCTATTTATCACAGTAGACAAGCACTACTCTATTTCTTGGAAGTTCACACATGGAAAGACAATATGAATGTTCCAGAGTAGTGCAGATCAGCACATAGTTTTTCAGAATTTTTCAGTTAGTGAAAGGATTGCAAATGGTGGCTTGTTGCATTCAGCTGAAGATATTTGGTTGAATCAAACATTTAAACTAGCCTTTCAAAGTATCTTATTTCATTTTTGCTTCACCTTCATTCATGAAAAATATGTTTGCAGACTCCAGGTTTGTAAAACAAGTTATAAACTGGTAATGTTTAGTTTAAATTTTCAAACAATGTTTTAATTTCAATAGGGACCTTGAAGAAAGCTCTCAGAGAAGTGGAAAATATATTTCTCTTATTTCAGGGGTGGGAGTGGAAGAAAACTAAATAAGCTGAAACTTCCATATTTTAACCTGAAAACAGGTGAAAATAAAGTTTATCCCACAAGAGGACATATAGCTGAGATATTGGTTGGTATAAATTTATAGAAAATAAAATTTCATCATTTTGCTATAAATTAGCTGAAATCAGCTAAACTCTCTCATCCCAGTCATTAAGCCCCCGACACACGGATAAAGAAATAACTAAACGTAAGGCTGTAAATTTTTCGCATAATGCAACTAGAAATTTAACCAATTCAATCTTGTTTTACAGAGCTCATTGAGCTCTGGCAAACAAGATTGAATTGGCTAAATTCAAAGTTGCATTATGGGAAAAATGGCTATTTCAAATTTCAGTTTTTTTACCTCTGTGTACAAAGGGGTTAAAAGAATCATAAAAACTATGTACAAGAGTTCACATACAAAAAGAAATGCAACAGGATAGCCAGGCATTCTCAAGGCAGGTTTGAGGGCTGCCCTCCTAGAGCCCTCGCAATTTTTTTTAGGAGGGCTATTGTTGGTATCCAGCCAATTCAACACATCACCGATTATTTCAAGTGCACAATTTCTACAGCTCACTTTAACCATATCACAAAAAGGAATATATAATTTGCTCAAAAATAAAAACGGCACCACTGGGCTTCATGTTCAAACATTGTCACATTCATGGTACTGGTGGTATGTGACTCTCTGGCATTGGCCAGCTAGATGTAGAATAATATTTGCACATTGTTGGGGAAAGTACAATTCTACCTTAAGATGCTGTTCACATCTTCCTAGAAATACTGCTAGGGATAGATGTGGTCAATCTTGTTATTCTTACACACTTACTGTATGAAGCAAGAAGACTTCCTTTACTGGTAGAGTGCTGGAAGCCCATATTTGGGCTTTAATCTGAGGTGAAGGTACTGCAACTTGAAGATTCATACTCAGTGGATGTGCTTCATATTATCTTAGAAGTGATACTATTTAGTCTGTAGGGACTTGTCTTGTTACAATTTATGGGAGAGTGCCTGTTGGCACTCTCCCATAAATTATAACAAGGCAAAGACATGTGAACAAATTTTGATGGCCAAAAATAATTCAGCACTCCACCAGTTAAAAATGTTGTCACCTAAGTTCCATTCTGTTCTATCTCACTGCTGGGAGATAGAACAGAATGGAGCTCAAGTGACTGTGTGTATCCTGGCGAGAGCAGTTGCCCATCTGGGAGGATTTAGGAGGGCAATTTTTAGCCCTCCAGTATTTTTCATAATGCCAGGCCTGGATAGTTGAAACACGAGTTGTCGGCTCATAAAAAAATTGAAGCTACAAAAAACATCTACTTTTTTACACTACTGTACTTTTATACATTTTTAAACTACATTACTTTTATAACTGTTTGTGCTTGATACCAGTAAAGCAATCTGGGGCAGAACTTCATACAGCACAACTGTAATCTAACCTTGCATCTTTAAGTGAAAATTACCCTCAGGGGTCTTTTCATAAAATTTTGCATGGTTAGATTTCATGGCTGATGTCTTTTTTATGCATTCAGAATGATCTTCAAACTGGTCTCAAGAACTGAAAATATTTTATAAGCAAAACTAGTTTTCTTTGGTAATCTATTTGGACACCACAAAAACTATTCTAATGAACAACAAAGATTTACCTGTCCGATTCTGTAGAATATCTACAACAGTAGGCTAAAAATAATTTTCAACATAGAATGCAGTAATTAATAACCCTTTACCTAACATGAGCAGAAATATTTTGAACTTAATAATTCCAAAAGGTTTTTTCACCTGAACCATAGCCTGCCCTGTCAATAGAACAACCTCAAGGGGCTGAATCTAAGGAGAGGACATTGGCTAGAGTCTCAACAGAATGAACCAATTTTGAATGGTATTTTGGTGGTATTATTATTGTTATAATTTATTGACATTTTTGGTCCACTTTCAGCATCTATGGCTATAATACAATAGCAATACAAGTATAAAGTCAAGTTTAGGCAATTGTTTATACCCATGTTGTCCACTTTCAAGCACTTTATTGGTTTCCAAATCCTATTTTACATAGAAAACAGAAATTGTTTACAACAGTACAGAAGCACTGCTTCATTTCTGTGAGTTTCGATTGGGATTTAACACTTTAGGTGCCGTAAGCGACTATTGTCACCTATTTTATGATGATTATCTATACGTACTGATATGCGTAGATCTAACCTACCATCTGATTAATTGTTGGAAAGGGCTCAGAGAGCCCTTTCCAACAATTAATCAGATGATAGAGTTTCAAGTATTTCATAAATCTTAATAAACTTCCTTGCATACAGGAGTACATAGAGGTCCTCCATATATGACTAAAGTGGGTGTGGCAGTAAAAGGGTTAAGGTGGAACAAATAATCTCAATTCTCAATAATCTCAATTCTCTAGGTAAAGGGTTAATAATAAAGGTCTAACACAAGTCAGCCTCTAAACTTTGATAACTGAATTTAAAACTGGAATCACCATAACACATTTTTTATTGTCACCACCATTTATCACAACTCGTCATATACATGCATTACATAAGAAATAAAAAAGAAACTATGGAAAAAAGCAAGCATCTTGTTCATTTACCCCAAAGAGAAATCAATATAATCAAATGAACCATTCATGTTCAAGAAAGTAAATGTAACAGGTTACTCAAATACCACTAGACTGTTTTTCAAAACTGTATTTCATGAAACATGGCACCTCAACACTTTTAAGAACTCAAATCAATGGCTTTCAAGGACCTTTCATGTTTAATTCATGAATTTCTAAGGATATCTAGTGCTGTGCGGTTGTTCGGTATACCAATTATAATCAGTATAATTTTCAATACCGTCATCAATACCAGCAAATTAAATCATAATTGGTATACCGAAAAGTCTGTTTTACCCCAGTATGCAAATTTCAACTTGCTTATCAAGAACTTGGTTTACAAGAAGTGATTTTACTTCTCTGGTGTGTATTATTGTTAATTTAAGTTTGGGTCTTTTTTCCTTTTTACCATCCTGTCTGCTCTTGTAGACCATGAAACATTTCTCTGTAATTTTACACTTGTACTTGAAAGTTATTGGCTGCTTGCACATGCTGTAATCATGATGATATCTTGCCTTCAAAACAGTGTGCTAAAAAAAACTAGGTTTCAAGACCTATGCAAGGTACTTTATGGTTTTCAAATAAACAAAAGCAAGTCATTTGTAATTTCTTAGCCAAGACAAATATGATGATACTTAACAAGTCCATTACCACACTTTCTTAAAAAGGCAATTTATTTCAAGTGCTGAGATGTGCTAATTTTAACACTTCTTGTGATAAAGTGGAGCATGTGACATTTTGATCTTTTTGGCAGACATTTTAGGCAAAGTTGTAAGTAGACATTTCATCCCTACACATAATTGGCACATCGCAGTCAAAAAATAATTGGTATAATGGTATAAAAAAGTATCATTTTCTGAATACTGAGATATTTAATTATCCCAATACCACCCAACACTACAAGGACCTTCCACAAAGAGAAACTGCAAAAAGACAAAATATATGTGCAATGTTTTCCACTAGAAATGCAATATTAGCAATCCTTTCATTGCAAATACTTTCATGTGGAACTGACAATTCGACCGTTTGTACCTTGTTTTACAGAGCTCAGCGAGCTCTGTCAAATAAGGTATAAATGGTCAAATTCATTTTTGCTCCATTAGAATATTGTGTCTGACAGAAACTCTTGCATGACCTCCTTTAAAACTTGAAGAACTGTTACATTTTTTTCAGCACTTTCAAACATCTGTTTAGTTTAGAAAAAAATTTCATATTCTTTTCAATAATGTCAAGGATTTCATGGACTTCTAGTTATCTTTAGCATTAAGCACAGAACTGACTATTTGCATCCAGCAGAATGAGGTCCCCAGACGGTGAATTCGCTGATGTTATCCCATAAAGTGGGCAAATTTATCTTCTGGATACCTCCTTCTGTTTAGACTTGAGACCTTGAGATTTAGATTTAGTTTCACAGTGGGTAAATTTAGTGATGCTACCTTTCTGTGCAGGGTAGCATCACCAAATTCACCCTCTGGGGACCTCATTCTGCAGATGACAGCCAAGCTTGCATCCAGCAAAATTTGAGTAACCTGGGGTGGTACAGGATTCCCCACCTCAATCCTCAAGTGTCTTTTTTCCAGAAGGCACTTCCAAAATAAAGGTTTCATCAGAAAAGTCAGATCCTCCAACTCTCTTTCATCATTTTATAGTAGGCTGTCATAATGAAACTGTTAATGTAAATTCAGAAGAGAGAGAATGAATCATAATTTCAACCTGGAATCTCATGGATCAAGTTGGAATGTGGTCTGTTATATGATGCATATAGCATAGACCTGTCAGGAACTTGTAAATAATACCAAGACATAGTCCCTGACTTGAATGGCAATTGTGGAGAAATTGTGCAGCTTTGCAATTTAATCCTCTGAACCTGAGAGCATTTTTCAGCCTTTAGAACATGATACGACATCATTTCATTAAGTAGTATGGCTGCTAAGTGAATGTGTGAGGTAGGAAGACCAATCAATATTTTTTAATGTGCTGCCCCAAGGCTGCAAGTTGAAGATATCAATTGGTCTACCCCCAAATAATGAATATGGACTCTTCCAATAATTGCTGCTACTGAACTAACATGGAAGATACCACTAGGATTTGAAGGGTTAATCGTCCGATTAACTGGTCAAGCACTAAATTATTTTTTGCCAAAAAAATTTGTTTATGTCTTTGTCATGTTACAATTTATGGGAGAGTGCCTATGGGCACTCTCCCATAAATTGTAACAAGACAAATTCAAACAGACAAAATAATTTGACTTCAGAAATAATATGAAGCATAGAATATGGAGCCTTTAAGTTGTGGTACCTTAACTTCAGAATAAAGCCCAAATACGGACTTCCAGCACTCTACCAGTTATTAAGCAGGTTATTACTTGTTCAACTTTATATCAGCCTTAAGCTTGATATCAGAACTTGGTTAGGTAATCAGCCTTAGACTTCCATCTCAGACTGATAACATGTTACCTCGGACTGTTATCAGGGCTGATATAAAATCAAACAAGTAATAACCTCTTAATATTCATTTATTTACTGGTGCTTTAAAGGTCACATGTTTCTGCATAATAGGTAATCGTGACCGCAACATGGAGATGTTGGCCATCCATTTGAATGCACCATGGAAAAACATATTAAACAGACAGAGACAGACAGTGGAAAGACAGACAGACAAGCAAGCAAACTGACAGACAAACTGATAATACACAAATTGACCAGGCGATCTCTTGAGCAACAATAATGGACAGACAGGCAAACAGATCGATGATCAACAATGTCAGTCAAGACAAGATGGAAACAGATAGAGATTGACTGGCGGACACTGATCAACAAGTCAGATATGCCATCAGACACCATGATAAAGATGAAACAGAAACAATTCAGTTCTCAGTTCTTTTCTGTAGTTCTTACTAACACCCTCCAGTTGAAAAAGCTCAGCCAGAGTATTTATTGTAAGCTTCAAAAGTCTAAGCCTTGAACTGCTATACATTACAGTGGAATCATGTTAATTGAATATTCATTTTGCCAGTGAAAAGTATTGAATTAACAGGATTCAATTAACCCTTCACCTAACATGAAAGGCAGATGACACTTCCAAACAAAATTCTTGAATAACTATTTTTGTTTTCATTGTTTGCATCAAAAACATAGCTTATGATCCCTCATTCGAACAAGCTCAATGAGCTCTTTCTAATGAGGAACCATTAGCTATGTTTTGGAGACAAAAAATTAAAAAATAATGAAAACTGAATGGTGATTTTTGTGAGTAATGCTGGCCGATTTTGGCTATTAAATTGGATAAAGGGTTAAAAGAAACTTGGTCATTTTCTCATATTGTGGGGTTAAATAGAGAATTTATTCTATTTTACTGTGTTTGACAGAGCTCATAGAGCTCTGTCAAACAAGCTGTAACAGATTAAATTTCATATTCGATGTACTGAGGCCAACCAAATAGGTCTATAAATGCACAAGGTTTTTTATTCAATTAACAGCAGTTTACTCTACATAAACTATAAGTAATTTTAACAGGTCAAATTTAGAGCTGTAGGTTTTTAAATTTCTTGTTCGGTTTCGGTTTTGGTTTTTCAGGTGGAGTAAAATCTCGCTTCAGTTCGGTTTTCGGTTTGTTCATGAGGCCAAATAAAATTCAATAAAACTCATTCTTATGTCCGGAGTCATGACTGAATGGCAGTGAAATTGAGTGAAACTCAATGAATGCCCAAAATAAGCTATAATACATGAAGAATCAGGAAGGCCAATATAATAATTACCTAAATATACAGAACTTTTATTGTGCTTGGCCATTTTTCGAAGTCTGACACCTACACACTACACACGAGGAAAGCTGCAAACACAACTAAACTGAAATGTCAGAAATTCACAGAATGTAGCCTTCCCAGAGTAGTGAGAGTACCCAGACACTGCCATTAGCAGTGTCTGGGTACTCTCACTACTCTGGGATGGCTACATTCTGTGAATTTCTGCAGCAAGAGAGTATTTAATAAAAAACGCAAAACCTTAGATTACGGGATGTCGACGGTTTCGGTTTCTTTTTTTTTTTAAAAACTAAAAACCTCAGTTCAGTTTCGGCTAACCTACAGCTCTAGTCAAATTTGTACTGAACGTTGCCATGTTCATTCTCCTTGAGGGTTTTTATAACCCATTTTATTTGCAAGTACTTTCAAGGTCATTAAAATTTATTCCTAAATACAAGGGCTTTCAAAGATTTCAAAGAGTTCTCATGACCTGGGCACTTTATTAGTAAAAGTAAAAATATACCAAGATGATGTTATGTTTATGTAGTAATATTTCTGAATATCTGTATACATGTTTATGAGTTATCATTAAGCCTTTATCCAACGTAACGGCCAAAACTGGCCAGCGCGATTCTCAAAAATCGCCAATTAATTTTCATTATTTTTTTGATTTTTTGTCTCAAAAACATAGGTTATGACCCCTCGTTGGAACGAGCTTGTCAAGCTCGTTCCAATGGGGGTCATTACCTATGTTTTTGAGACAAAAAATGAAAAAAAATAGTTATTCAAGAATTTTTTTTACAAGTGTCGTCTGCTTTTCATGTTAGATAAAGGGTTAAAATTGTCAAGTAAATTAGACAACCATCACCATAAACATATAATATAAACAACAAAGTAAAGGTGGAAACTGAGTAGGTTTATGTCTTTGACAATGGCTCTACCAGACAATTTACACGACAGGTGCCTATTTAACCCTTTACCTAAAATGAAAAGCAGACGACACTTGCAAAAAAAATTCCTGAATAACTATTTTTTTTTCATTTTTTGTCTCAAAAACATAGGTTGTGATCCCTCATTGGAACGAGCTTGACAAGCTCGTTCCAATGAGGGGTCATAACCTTGTTTCTGAGACAAAAAATGAAAAAATAATGAAAATTAATTGGCGATTTTTTAGAATAGTGCTGGCCGGTTTTGGCCATTATGTTGGGTAAAGGGTTAAAGACAGACTGAAACATACATACATGTACTTAATTTCCAAATTGTTGTGCATTCAACATCAACTTCTGTTTTATGGACATTATTCTCACATCAATTAACCCTCTACCTACTGATGTCAAAATACCAAAGTTTCAAGTTGCAAACTTTTCCCATAATGCAGCTAGGAATTTTACTACTACAATCTTGTCAGACAAAGCCAATGAGCTCTGTCAAACCAGATTGAATTGGTTGGATTCTGAGTCGCATTATGAGAAAATATGTATATCTTGAAACTTCGACTTCAGTGTACAGTTGGTTAAATAATGCCAAGAACGACACATCCCATTCACCTCCATCACCTATATTCTGCTAATACAAATGAATATATGAATATGTAGATTCCTCAACTGTCATTCATAACATATGCCAAAAAATCTTCAAACTAAACAAAATATAAGTGAAAAAATATGCAATAAAAACAAGAGCTGGACTTTTGTCCGGTGTATACCCCACGTGGTGTACCACCTAGTGTGGGCATACCTATGACCAACAAATATTATTTATGAATATTCTCGTACGGACTGCCGGACAGATGCACAGATGGATGGACGCAATCCAGTAAACCCCCCCCCCCCCCTTTCCATTTTCTTCGAAAGTTTTCAACAATTTCCAACAAGTCTAAGTCAAAAGGTATGGTAAATTGTTTGGTGTTTGGAAGTTTTATGCAATGAGGCAGAAGCCTTTGTCATAGCCAAACTGCATTCCATATTTCACTGAAATCTAATGACCCCAATCCAGTATGCTCCCCCCCCCCCCCCCCCACCTCCCATTTTCTTCAAAAGTTTTCAACAATTTCTAAGTCAAAAGGTATGGTAAATTGTTTGGTGTTTGTAAGTTTTATGCAATGAGGCAGAAGCCTTTGTCATAGGCAAACTGCATGCCATATTTCACTGAAATCCGATAACCCATACCTGAGATACAGGCTGAACAGACAAATTATGTCTATTTCCTTCAATTTCTAAGTCAAAAAGGGGGATAACTCTAAAAAGGAGAATGTGAGAAATATCATTGAATCCTTTTTTTAAAGCCTATACCATAAGCCGTGTTTATGGCAAATTTCATTGCAATAGAACATTCGATACCCGAGATACAGGCTGAACAGACAAAATTGAAAAAAAAAAATAATAAAAAAAAAATAACTATTATCCGTTCAGAAACCCACCTGGCCCGCACATATTTCGCCTTTTCTCAGGTTCTGTTCGGTGTTCAACTATAGATGACCACTCAATTTAAAGAAGATGAGTAGGAAAAACTTTCTGCGCGTTTACTTTCGACGTTTGAATTTCATTTCCCTACTTATCAGTCCATGTTTACATTCAACGGCACTTCAGCGTTTCTTTTGCACTGCAGCTGACATTGTTGTTTATCGATGACGTAACGAGTGGCATATTCTATTTTCACTTCAGGGAGTTGAGGCAAGTGACGTCACGTGACGAGCTGCCTTCTCTTAATGGATTTTGGAAATAGACGTCATAAAATCTTGAACCGTTTGAGCTGTGTTGTTTCTCCTGCTAAAGAGTCACACTCACAGTAACACTTTGGCACACAACAAATCGACGTGCATAAGTGTAAATTATAGTAAATGAAAGTGTCAATGACACTGTAGCTCAACTTGACAAACTTAAACTTGGTAAGTTATAAATGAAATGGAAAAATTGAAGATCATTGGGACCAATGTCAGTTTTTTTGCCAGTGGCAACATTTTTTGACAGAAACCGAAGAAAATCGATAGCTCCCATTTAGAGGCCTCCCCAAACAAGCATGCCAGGTTTCAAAGCAATCCGATCATAAATGTGCCCTGCAGGGTGTACAAAAGGGAAATATTGTGGTCTGACTAGACTAAATTCTAAGAACGTTGGCCGTGGCAACATTTTTTGACGGAAATGGAAGAAAATCGATAGCTCCCATCTAGAGGTCACCGTAAATAAGCATACCAGGTTTCAAAGCAATCTAATCATAAATGAGCCCTGTAGGGTGAGCCAAAGGGAAATATTGTGGTCTGACTAAACTAAGTTCTAAGAATGTTGGCTGCGGCAACATTTTTTGATGGAAATTGAAGAAAATCGATAGCTCCCATCTAGAGGTCACCCCAAACAAGCATGAAAGGTTTCAAAGCAATCCGATCATAAATGTGCCCTGTAGGGTGTGCCAAAGGGAAATATCGAGTCTTCTGACTAAACCAAGTTCTAAGAATGTTGGCCGCGGCAACATTTTTTGATGGAAATTGAAGAAAATCGATAGCTCCCATCTAGAGGTCTCCCCAAACAAGCATACCAGGTTTCAAAGCAATCCGATCATAAATGTACCCTGTAGGGTGTGCAAAAGGGAAATATTGAGTCTTCAGACTAAACTAAGTTCTAAGAACGTTGGCCGCGGCAACATTTTTTGACAGAAATTGAAGAAAATCGATAGCTCCCATCTAGAGGTCTCCCCAAACAAGCATACCAGGTTTCAATGCAATCTGATCATAAATGGACCCTGTAGGGTGTGCCAAAGGGAAATATTGATGTCTGACTGAACTAACTAAGTTCTACGAACGTTGGCTGTGGCAACATTTTTTGATGGAAATTGAAGAAAATCGATAGCTCCCATCTAGAGGTCACCCCAAACAAGCATAAGAAGTTTCAAAGTAATCTGATCATAAATGCGACCTGTGAGGTGTGCCAAAGGAAATTGTGGACGTACGTACTAACGTACTAACGTACTAAAATACTAACGTGCGACGGACGGACGAGAAGTGATGGCAATAGCTCAGCTTGACTTTGTCAAGTTGAGCTAAAAATAAGAGAAATTACAGGAATTTAATAAATAATATCCGTAAATATTGGCCTTTTCTGGAAGCGAAATTAAGAGACTAAATAAACACTAGGCCAAATATTAACGAAATCGATAACCGATAGTTTTTTTCACACTGCCTTTTTGGGCGAAAATAGTTTCAAATATCCACGGTAAAGTGGATATGAATTGGAAAGGAGGATCGATTCGACATGTCCGCCGGATTTCATTTAAAATCACAGGTAACCCTTCACCAGGCATGCCTGCCTAAATCCAACCGCACGATTTTGTGATAAACTCAAGCAATGTTCGAATTCCCTCCATGTTACGGTATTCGGTTAATAAAATGTCGCAACGGAACATAGGCGTGTGGGTCGGGGCCGTCATGGTATTCTAGCCCCCCCCCCCCCCCCCCCCCCCCCCCCCACCCCTCGCTGAACTGAACCAGAAAAAATGTGTTTTTTTCGGGCAAATTTGATATTTTCCTCCAGCAAGTTTGTGTTGGACGGTGCTTGGACCCAAAATTATGATTAACTGTTTTGGAAAAAAAAAAATCATTTTTCTCAATGCAATTGTACCAGCAGTACTTAGCAGACGTTTGACAGCCTATAGTTAGTTAAAAACAGCCGGAAAAAGGAAAAATCCCTTTTCTCTTGACTTTTCAAATGTTTTAGTTATTGAAAATTTGTTTTGACGGCTTGATTTTTAACCTAAATTGGCAACATCCTTCATTCTTTTGGGTTTTTTTAGGGGGGGGGGGGAGGGGGTTACCAGGCCCCATGAAAACGTTTTAAAAAAAAAAGATTTTCCCCATGCATGTGCAGCATATTTTGGCTACCTGAAATTTTGTTGAAGACCGGCTGCAGAAATTTACCTTTTATCGCGTGTGTGTGTGTGTTGGGGTGGGGGTGGGGGCCTGAACTTGCACAAAAATATATTTGACCCCAAAAAGTTAGATTTTCTTCTCAACTATAAGTGTGTTTGTAGGTGGGTAGCTGGGGAGGGAGGGGGGGGGGGGGGGTAGGGCTCTCATTCCAACCTCGGCGTTACAGGCCCAGATAGTCCCACACATTCGTTTCCCGGGCACAAAAATCCAGCCGGCCCACCTTAACAGAATTGGTCCATACATGTACGCTTGTACTAGACCCGATACTGGAATCAATTTGTGAGGGGTCTTCACTTCGCCATATTTTGTTTTAGTAGGGGCGTCCTTCATTTCTCAGATTGGACCACTGAATTACACTGGTATTTTTCTTTTTTCCGTCCATCTTGCTTACCTGTGAAACGAAATTTGAAAATACTAACATTGGAAAGGAGTTGGGGATTGCCTGTTTGTTTGTGTGTATGTGTGTGTGGGGGTGGGGGGTGGGGGGGGGGGGGTGAGGGGGAGGGGGTAAATGGGCGCAGGTACACTGAAAGAAATGAAGGTTCTTCACGGATAGAACCAGTTTGGGTTCTAAAAGCACCTTCATTTTTTGCTGTGTATTTTCTCTCCTGGTTGTTGAAGGGGAGGTGGTGCCCCATAGCTATGGGTGTTGGAGTGGGGCTGGAGTGGGGAGGTAAAGGACATGCAGGAACAGGATTATGTGCAAATGAGATTGCACAACTTGTTCTATGTAACCTTCCACCTGTTTGATACTTCACACTAAGCTGACAGCCTACTACAGCATATTTGGCAGCAATGCAGAATCCCTAACGACAAAACGACAACCCATTACTCATAATCGACTCGCTTGACTCAAGGAGCGAAGGAATTGATCGGTTGAAAGATTAACCCCTGTTTGTGCTTGCAAAATCCATTTTCTTATGAAAAGCAGGGGCGCCAAAGGATATCTGGGACCTCTATGTTAGCATGCATTGAAAAAATTGACCCAATGCTTCTGGGCTAAATATATCTACGCAAACACACAGACTGACTACAACTGTATAATATTCTAGTTAGGCCTACGTGGTGCGATTGCCAGGATCATACCAGCTGCAAAGCTAAAAACAGCACCCTGTACCCTTTCTGTGGGCTATGCCTTTCCGACCAAGGACATTGGTTGGAGCGTTGACTAACATCCAATTGAGATCTAAGACCGAAAAGACACAATTAACCTTTTTACTGGCGTTGAACGTCAATCTCAATTTTTATATTGATCACCGTAGGTCGTGGTCTGTGCCTGTCTTAGGGTTTAGGGGACATGTGTACATGGGTGGACATTGGGGATACCCCCCCCCCCCCCCCCACCCCCCCTCTAAAACCTTTCAAACGTATTTTGAAACAAGAAAAAAGTTCCCCTAATTGACACCAAGTGTTTGTAGGGATGAGTGGTCATAAATGTAATTGTTTACGCGGGGATCGCGTTGACTCAGTTGGTAGAGGTGCAGGCTGCAAACCGAGAGGTCCTTGGTTCGAATCGCACCTGCGGCAACCGCGTTGTGTCCTTGGGCACGACACTTCATCCCCATTGCCTTCTTGGTGCCACAGTGGCACCGTGTACTAAGGCGTACTGCACGTCGATGGTGCACATGCCTTCAACCAATGCTAACCCTTATCGGGTTGGTACGTTGGAGAGCCTAGCAGATGCTCGCCGCTGCTCGGTGGTTCTCCCCGGGTACTCCGGCTTCCTCCACCCGTAAATCTGCTCGACACAATGTGACCCTGGCTGTTGAAAGTGTCATAACGCCCAATATATAAATAAATAAATAATTGTTTTTGCATAAAATTTCTCCAAATCCTTCAAAAAGCATTTTGAAGCAAAAACCTTCTCATTTCCCTAATTGCCAACCCCCCGAGTGGACTGTATTAAAAGACATGTTTGTCTTAAGTGTTGCATGTGGTAAACTTAATGATCAATTGGTTTTTTGAGTGTTACGATACATAATGAACCTCGAGATGGGACTATTTGATGGAACTGAAAAGATGCAATTAATTCTGAATCAAGTGCATGCTTGCGTCTGACGGTAGGGCCCCATCAGGCCCGAAGGTAGTGGGGTGGTGTGGGGGCTAGGGGAACCGCCCCCTCCCTCATGATAGTGTCTGACGGAAATTTTTGCCTCTTTTTCGGAAATTTTTGTCTCTTTTCAGTCGAATTTTGACGGGTTTTTGGTAATTTTGGCTTCTTTTTCTGGAATTTGTGTGCAAAATGGAGGTTTTGGGGGCATTTTTTTAAAAATTTCAGAAATTTTGTCGGAAATTTTCAACCTTTGCCCCGTCGGAAAAATTTAGTTTCGGCTGGCTTAGGGCCTTGCCCCATTAGGTATAATAAAAAAGGAAATGTACAGTTCTCGAATGGATACAGAAATATCACATTCACGAGGATGAAAAATTATACTCCTGAGAATGTGTTATTTTTCACTCTCCCCAATGAAATGATTTCGGTATCCATTCAAAAAGTTATATATCCTCCTTTTATCTATGTATGGCATTATCACTAATGGAATAAAACTATAAAATAGTGTTGAGACCGACATTTCTGGTCTTTGTTAATCTTACCACTTTAGAGGACCCCTTATTTCAAGCAATTCATAAGCACCGATTATCACTTCTTTGGGTTATATCAGCAAGTGATGGTCCATAAATTTCTATTTATTCCCTGATGGGAGAGGGGTTGGGGTGCAATAGGAATGATGGCCCTCTCTTATGATAACCATGGCAAATCAGCGGCTGGCCAATGAGTTATAATTTTCTTGACAGGGATGAGATTGTCATGCAACTAAATTTGCTGAAATTACACATGTAGTTAGAACTCTCAGGATTTTTTAGGACAAATTTATGAAATTAAAAGAACACAGAGTAAACCCGTTGGTTGACATATAGTTTAATTTCATAAATTTACACGAAAAGGTCTTTCAAGACCATTTTCATGTACATTTATAGAAATAAAATTTCAGAATTCTGTGCATAAATTTGCTGAAATGTCTCATCCCTGTTCTACTGTATAAAAGGTGACTTAATAAGTGTGTCCTCTATGGACTCGGAAACTACTGGAAGGATCCCAACCATTTTTGGCATATGAGGTATTTGGACCCTAAAATCCCACCCCTGACCCAAACCCTCACTGGGACCTAACCCCCTCCAGCCTTAACTTTGGAACTACTCCTACTCTGGTGGCACCCCTAACCCATCCCTGACCCTAACCATGCCCTAGCCGAACCATTTTGGGGGTTTTGTTTTAGGGGGTACTCTTATTTAACTCCCTAAATTAGAAATACCTCCTAAACATGAGTTGGACAAAAATTATACCTCCCAAAGGGCAAATGTTGGCCTGCATGGATGGATAGACAGACAGACAGACAGATGTAAGAACGGACAGACAGATAAAGCAGCTACTATATGCCCCCCCCCCCCACCCCCCCACCCCCACACACTTTTTTGGGGAGCATAAAAATCGCCATTCAAACTTTTATGTGTTCAATTTCTGTCACAAAAACATAGCTTATGACCCCTCATTGGAACAAGCTCGTTCCAATGGGGGTTCATAAGCTTTGTTTTTGAGACAAAAATTGGAAATTTTAGTTATTGAAGAAATGTTTTGGTGGTATCTTCTACAATCCACATTTGGTAAAGGGTTAAGTGTCTTGCATAAGGTCACAAAGTCGATGATGTGGGTCATGAACAAACCATTAACCTTCAGATTACAATTTCAATGAGCCACCAAGCTCCCCATTCTGTTGAACACTTCCAACTGATATCTGGCAATCTCCAATGACCTGATTAATTTATGAAAGACACATTTATTGAGTTCCTTCTCTTTTGCATTAGAAATGCTATTATATTTAACACTATTAGAAATGGCTCTGAAAGCCCCCTCCAATATATGTTCAATTATACTATCATATATAAACTTCACGAGAATGGTGGAAGCATTATGTGAAATTTGGAACCCTGCATGAAGTAATTACTGATTGTGAATATTTTCCTGGTTGGGTACTGGTCTGAATATTCCCACAGCTACTTAATTAAAATAAGAGGAACAACAAAATTTTGATCAAACAAGTTATTATTCAACAACAAAAATAAATATGAAACAATAAAATATTAATTTAATTTATATCACATTTACTTGCACATAAAAGTATAAAACAATTTAAATAAATTTTGAAATTTTTTATCACATAAGCAAATGACATTTCTATCACAGATTCATTTCTTTGTTTTTACCATTTAAAGACATTTCTGTTCATCTATGGCTAATTATGGCTGCAGCAAAGGTATACAGTCAACTTTTGCTGATCGTTTACTTTGAAACCATATTGCCAATTTCAGTGCACTTCAATGAAGGCAATGTATGCCAGCACATTTTTCATCAGTAAAACAGATATCAGTCAACAAGCACTGTTCAGTGTCATTGGCTTCTGAATGGGACAAATGAAAAGTTAATCTGAAAAAACAACTTTCATCCCCAGTCTATCCTAAACAACAAAAGTATCCAGAAGATGATCAAGTGTGTTATCAAAACATGTGCATATTTTCAACATTCTCCATATGGTGTTAAATGTCTATTCTACCTTGATCACAAGATTTGTATTGAAATTGAGATGGCAATTTCAGAGAAACGTCTTTCCAACTAAAGAAACAGGCAATGAATTGTTTTGTCACTAAATATAAAGCTTCAGTGGTTGATTGTCGAATAATGCCTCTTATTATAAGAATACGGAATGCCTGTTTTGAGTAATAATTGGAAGGTTAAATTATCATTGAATTTATTTATTTATTTAATGGTGTTTAATGTCACATACTTGTGCACAATGGCTGATCGTGAACACAACATGGATATAAAGTCAAGTCAAGCCAATCTTTTATACTATGTTGACCATTTTAGAGGACTTCCACTCCAGACATTGCTTACCGGGTCCTATTTTACCACAATACCAGTAAAACAGAGTCTGTTTATCATTCATAGTAAGCAAGCACTGCCTCACTTCCCGGGGATCCCCGGGAAGTGAGAGACTGCTTGTTCACTATTGTAAGCAAGTTATGTCTTACTGGTAAAATAGGACCCAGTCACCAATGCTTGGTGTGGAAGTCCTCTGAAATGGGCAACATTGGGTATAAACGATTGACTAACCTTGACTAAATTAAAACGAAACCAACATGGAAGCAAACAATTAGCAGACGTGAATATGCCGCGCAGTGCGCAAGCGCAATGGCATTAAAAAAAATTCTTACCTTTTCGAAAATGAACTGTCCAAGTTACGTCAAATGAGCGTCGTTGAGAAATGGATGCTGTTCCGAAAATACACGCTAAACTACATTGAAAATGGGAAAAAATGATGACGGAATTTCCTTCACATTCGCAATAAAAGTACGCGAATGTGATGAGTAGAAAATCAATTTCAAATAATTCGAACCTGAAAATTAGTAGATATTTTGTGTATTTTTCTTTTCATCGCCCTGCCAATTTCATGCCCGGGTTTCTGAACGGACAATAGTGTGGGCATACCTATGACCAACAAATATTATAAAAAATAATAATTTACTTAAGTTATGAAAATTCTCGGACGGACTCACACATGGATGGACAGACGGATGGATGCACGCACAGACGCATGTAATCCAGTATACCCCCATTTTCTTCGAAAGTGGGGGTATAATAATATTGTCTTGTATCATAATTTACCTGTCTAAGTTATATAATCTCAAAGCTGTGCCTATATCAATACGGCAACCTGATCTTTCAAAGCTGGGGTCTTGAATTATGGTGACTGATTCATCAGTTTCTGCAATTTGTTTACTGTCTGAAAAATAACAATGTTACAATACAAAGATTATTAATTCTTTTGAAGCACAACAAGATCTAAGAGCCTGAATGTATTAGTTTATTCTTGAATTTTTTCTATGAGCTGATGCTATGCCTTGATGTTACACATGTTAATAAGCACTAAGATAGCTTTTTACAACAATGTGTGTTGGAGTACATGCACAGAACGACATGCGCGTGTGAATGGGTTAATCGATATGGAATGAGTGCCAGCGCAGAAGGATAGAACCAGAGATCGTAGGCCTGGAGTTTTATCCTTCTGCGATGGTACAAGTGCCATATCGATTAACCCATTCACACACACGCGTCATTCTGTGTTTATTACATGCCTTCACATCTATAAAAACAATTATTAGAAGGACACTCAGCAATTCATTTGACAACTATCAACAAGAAGTACACATTTTATCACCAACCAAATCTGCAAGGGGAACACGTGTCACTATTTCGTCCCCTGAGTTCCAATGTGTTCTATGTGCCTTCTGGCACATAGAACACATTGGAACTCGGGGAATGATTTTTAGCTATCGCTAGGGATTCAACTTGTAATTGTGGTGCATGATTTGTAGAAAATTCCAGTGAAATTTCGCTTCCATTTAAATATAGTCCTTCAACGATTTCTGTTCTGCATATGTGTGCAAAACAAATTTTCATTTTCCGCATGGATTAGTGTTTCTGTAGATGTGGATTTTATAGAACAGGCATGTGATAAATAAAAATACTTTAAAGTAGAAACAAAACTACATCAAGCTTCTATCATTATACTGGTAGATATTATGATGGTGAAATCATTAGAAGTAAATAGATATCTCTTTGTAAAGAAAATGTTACTGATCAATAAAAATACTGGTTTTGAAATTGGAAAAATCCATGATTTTCCATGATCTAACATGATCTAACACTCCAGACTAAAAACCTGTATGATTTTCCAGATACAGTGGAGTCCACTCAATTGGATATCTCTTAACCCTTTACCTAACATGAAAAGCAGACGACACTTGCAAAAAAAATTCTTGAATAATTAATTTTTTTCATTTTTTGTCTCAAAAACATAGGTTATGACCCCTCGTTGGAACGAGCTTGACGAGCTCGTTCCAACGAGGGGTCATAACCTATGTTTTTGAGACAAAAAATGAAAATATTTTGAAAATTAATTGGCGATTTTTGAGAATAGCGCTGGCCGGTTTTGGCCGTTACGTTGGGTAAAGGGTTAACTGAATAACCCTGCTAATTGAATATAATTTCCCAACACAAAACCATTTACCATACCTCCAGTACAAATTTGACCTGTTAATTGAATATAGGTTAAAGAGTAAACACCTTTTAACTGAATAAAAAATCTTGTAACCTGTCGAGAAATTACCCTGACTCACCCCAGTTTTCCTCTGTTTATAGACCTATTTGGCCTCAGTACATCCAATACAGACATTTAATCTATTATATCTTGTTTGACAGAGCTCAGGGAGCTCTGTCAAACAAGATGTAATAGAATAAATGCTAAGTTTATCTCTAGAACACAGGAAAGTGACATAATTCCTGTTAATAGAATACTCCTGTTAATTGAATAATTTTCATTGGCAAAGTAGCTATTCAATTAACAGGGTTCCAGTGGATAATCATTTATCTATTTATTTATTGGTGTTTAAGGTCAAATATTTCTGCACAATGGTTAATCATAACTGCAACATGGAGATAAAATAAAATCCAGCCAATCGTTTATACTCATGATACCCATTTTCGAGGACTTCCACCTCAAGCATTGGTTACCAGGTCCTATTTACCAGTAAAACAAAGCTTTGTACCACAGTGAACAAGTGCTGATCCACTTCCTGGGGTTCCCATGGGGGGCAGATAAAATCAATTGCCAAATAATTTCTACCTGGTGAACTGATTTGAATAATATTTAGAATCTTTGTCAACATAGATTATACAATGATAAATACTAGGGCTGTCACATTTTTTTTAATTTAGGAATTGATTAATCATCACAAATAATTGATAATAATCAATTAATCGTACCTAGATGCACCCCCCCCCCCCACCCCCTCCCTATCTTTGAAGTCGTTAAAAATGAAGTTCAAGTCAGCTGACCTACCTAAAGTAAACAACGACGATCCTCTTAGGTACATTCAAAGCTTTCATGTTCTGAACTTTTGAACCATCAGGGTAATGATCAAAAAGGTCGTCAGTTGCAACTGGCGACCAGTCTTGATTATTACAGTGACGGTTCAAAAGTTCAGAACATCAAAGCTTTGAATGTACCTAAGAGACAAATGCTTCTAATGGCTTCTTGGGGTTTAACATCGACGTTCTTGACCTTTCACCTTTAAGAACAATAGTTTTTTCATCAAATTTTTTTTAAATTATTAAACGTCTAAAACGGGGTCAAATTTTCCAATTCTTCAACAACAAAAAATACTAATCGATTTCGGTGTAATGGATTAAACGTGACAGCCCTAATAAATACTCTTCACATATTCCGTAAAATCTTTGATCCATGAGGGAAGATGCATCCTAAGGAACAACAGTTTTACAGGAACAAAATTTTACCTATTGTCTGTCACTAATTCTTTTTAATGACTATTATAAATCCTCAATTCTTATACCTTGATTACCTATGCTACTATATATAAATAGCCTATGACAAATTTTAGCTTTATACACCAACCGTGGTGAACACATCAGAAATGGGATTTCAGTACTTGAAACTTACACCTACAGTGGAACAACATCCATGCTGTCCTTTGGTGACGTCGACCTGACTGTAAACTTGTCAAAATTTATCGCTTGTCGCCTCGCGAAGAGTGAAATGAAAGGGGCAATTATTTATTACGTTTTTAATGAGTTTATCTCATAAGGTACCAAACATTAACAAACATGCATTGTATCATGTTAATAAAGTATCCATAACTCGAAATAGCATGTTATTATGTTATTAAAATGAAAAAGGCCTGGTGATGTGCACGTTTCTTTTTCCATTTCGTTTCGCCGATAAAATTTACAGTGGAAGTACCGCCCACCGGTACTTATGTAAACAACAACAGATTTGCATGTGTTAATAATGAATATTGTATTATTTAACATTCAAACTCTTAATAATCTGACGATCATGGAATAAATAAAATATACCCAAAGTAGCTTGGTGTACCAAAAGTTCACCAGTTGAGGTGAAGTGGTGTTAACCGCTTGCCAAAAGCTCTCAGTTAACACCACTTCACCACTCGTGGTGAACATTTAGTATACCAGGCTACTATGGGTATATTCTACATTTATTTATTCATTTATTGGGATTCAAGTCACTTTTGGCATCTACAGCTGCACTATGATCACAGAACTTGTGTGTATAAATTTAAGATTAGCCATTCATGTATACATTCTCACCTTTGACTTTAATTACCATGACGTCTCAATTGGAAATCCCACTTAAACTACAGAAGGCTCTGTCAGCTCTGGATGTCTCTTGTCCTATCAACTGGACTCCCCAGATGATATACAAGAGCGTCCATCTGACTCTGGAATTTAACAAACAGGAGGATACCACCACCACACCTCTTTCAGGGAGAGGTAGCATCTTTAGTAAGAGGAACCCCTCTCACACTGGTCCTCACCCAAAGAAGTCTGGAAAGAACAAGAGTCCATCAACCAGGTGCAGGGGCGCCGAGAAACAGGAAGAGAAGGTGTCAACCTTCAAATCACCACCACCTTCACCCCACACCTCTTCACCAAAGAGGTCAGAAGGTGGGGAGATGGAGGAGGCAGAAGAGGAAATGGAGGTCACCCTATCCAAACCTGGATCTCCCATCTGCTTGAACCAACCAGGCCAGGGCTCAGACAAAGAATGAACCACAGAATTCATCAAAGCTCTGGACGAGAATGCCATCGAAATGAACGGATCTCTCAAACTCGACTTCATTGGCCCCTCAACGAATGCAGGAAATTTGCAGATGTCCACTGGGTATATAATGAAAACAAACACAAACTCCTAAATTATCCAGATAAAGCCATAGAAGCCCAAAAGATCAAGGACCAGGATTTCCACTGACACATGAGAGACGCACTTACTCAGAAAAACAAGAAAAAGGGCAAAAGGACGAGAAGCAACTAAACCGACCCCAGCCTCCTTCGTCCTTTAACATGCCCGAACACGTAAAATTTCTAAATCTACAGTAAAAGAGGGTTGAAAGGGGCTTGCCCCACACTGTGCCTGTGTGCTTTGGCACGCGAAACCAGTGGTCTTGCAATGTATATCTGAGCTGCCAACTTTAGAGAACTTCAACAACCAAGAATTAGTTATCGGGTCCTATTCTACCAATGGCAGTTTTTAGTGAATAGTGCTGTGCAATCATTGCCATTATGTTAGGTAAAGGGTTAAAATAAGTTAGATATGGAAAGATGAGAAGAAAATACAGAACAAGAGCTGGGACATAGCCTGGTGTATATCCACACAGCTGCATGCTGCCTACCGCATACCAAATTTTGTTGAAATCCATCCACTGACTAAGATATGGATCTGAATGGACAGGTAACTGTATAGAACAGAACACATACAGAGATATAAGATAAAGACTAATAAAAACTCATTTGAACAGAACAAGATATATTTAGAGCTGAAATGATTGGCTTATTTTCACAACCGATTAACGGATAGCTATAACCGGATAATATCTGGTTATCCATGGCCATCACCGAATATGAGATGAAAACTACAGGGATTGGAAAGCACTATTCACAGAAACTACATTTTAACCGTGAAATGATGATCACTGTCAATATTTCGGATAACCGGTTGACAGTTTTTCTAAACGGTTAGGTAGATAACTGGTTTCAAACCAATTATCCAGTTAACCATTTCAGTACTTGATATATTAACCCTTTACCCAACATAACAGCCAAAACGGCCAGCGCTATTCACAAAAAAATATCATTCAATTTCCATTATTTTTTTCATTTTTGCCTCAGAAACATAGCTTATGAACCCTCATTGGAGCAAGCTCACTTTGTTTGCAAGTGTCGTCTGTTTTTCATGTTAGGTAAAGGGTTAACACTCTGCACATTAATGGTGACATATCAAAATTTCAAGCAACACCTTCTCACTTGATGAAACTATTTATTTAACCAATTCAGTCTTGTTTGACAGAGGTCATTGACCTCTGTCACCGAGATGGAATTAGTTAAAACTCCTTGTGACATTAACGGGAAAATTAACTGTTTAATATTTTTTATGGGGCCAACAGATCAAACTGATTCTCATAAGTATCAAATGGGGCATATTTCAATGCATCATTGTAAAGAAGTTGATCTTGAAACAAAAACAAGATTCAAATTCAAATCCATCAAGCAGAAATGGGTGGTATTGGTATTTTTAGGGGGTATACCATGTTTTTGGTTTGGTATTCTGTATCTGACTTGACTAAAACTTGCTGATAGTACCAAAGGGGAATTCCCACCAGGAAAATACAGAATAAGGTGTTCCTGAATTATTTGACCACAGTGCCACAAATGCCACTCAGATGAGCTCAACAGTGACATTCTTTTGCCAACATAAATCATATTTACAGTAATTTTCTGAATTGTTCCAAACACACCTTAACCTTTAAAGGCCTATGATTTTGGTATTCAATGATTGATCTGATTCAGTTTTTCTGTATCCCATGATATCAGTATCGGTTTGGGGGTTTTTTGGGTATATTGCCCATCTCTACCATCAAGAGCAGTAATTCTTGAAAGAATCTTCAAAACAGAACCAAAATCAAAATGTACCTTAACATCAATCAAAATCATACTTAAAATTAAGAATCTAATAAGTTACTTACCTTCAATTGCATCTCTGAATTTCCTGAGTGTTGCTTCAACATTAACTGTGAAGTATTCATGTAATTTATATTTAGGAAAGACATCTTCATGTAATACAGTTTTTAAAACCTATAAATGAAAAGGCAAGCTTATTAAGTATAGAAGTCAAGGTATGTATGAATTCAGCTTAACATAAATGCGATTCTATCACCAACATAATTATTCCAGAATTTATCCTGTTGTTTTCCATGGAGTTCAGTAACTTTTTATGGAGTTTATTTGGTTATTTTTATTGGGGTTTAATGATATTGCTTAATGATATTTTCGACAGTCAGGGTCACCTCATACTGAACAGTTTTATGGGTGGAGGAAGCCAGAGCATATGGAGAGAACCAATGAGTAATGGTGACCAACTGTCAAACACTCCAACGTACAAACTCTGCACAAGCAGGACCAGCACAGGTTGAAGACAAGTGCACAATTCACATGTAATACCCCTTAGTACAGAGTGCCACAGTGTACTCACCATCATACAGTTTTAAATGTATCGTATCACATCTATACCCGGTTATTGCTTCTTTAGGCATTATATTTCAAGGTAAATTTACCACCTTTTATGTTTTGCTTAGGTTACTTATAAAATTTGTAATGTTTTAACTGCATTCAGCATCTAAGGCTATACCCCAATATTTTGCAGGTTATAGTCACTTAGTGCTCAAATAGCTTAGTTGCTTCCAAAAATAAGTTTTTCTGAATTCTGGAACTAAATATGTTCATATTAATGAGATCTGATCAAAAAAATTTTAATTCAGGTCTCATTTTCTAGCATTCTGTTTTTCTTAATTCCCTAAATTGGTCCATCCAAATTTTTGGAGAAAATGAAAACGTTTTGCACAAATTATTTCTCCTAGAAGTCAAGCAGTGATAATCATTTGTCGTGCATGACCTGCACCAGTTGTAATATACAAAATACTTGTGATATTTGAGAAAACTGAGAGAAGAAACATTGGACTGAAGTTCAACTGTTTGTTTTAGGGTCGGATCCTAACATGCCTAAACTTTCTCCCAAGAATGCAGAATGTTTCTCATCATACTTCTTCTTCCATTCCAGGAGGATTGTCTGAAGAATCAGCGATGCACAAGTCATCTTTATCAGATGTTCTTCCTTTGTCGGCAGACTAAGATTCCTCTGAGGCTGTATCAGTTGAGGGAGAGCTGGCATCAAAGGTGCTCATGAACAATAAGTCATCGGAGGCAGCCTTGGCGGACAAGGACTGCTGTTAGTTTAACTGATGCTAGCTCATATGGGGTGTGTCATGCCGCATTGGTTTGGATGTGGCAACCCTTAATATGCTCGTACAAGTGGGAGAGAGAATGCACCCTCGCAGTGACTCACTGTCCTAGCCATCAAGTGGGTCAACAGTAGAAATTAAAGGCACCTTCACACTATGTCTTCATCCTGAGGAAACATAAACCATACTCGGCTTCAAATCAACATAGATGTCGTAGACACTTGCCGAGTTGACAGTTCGACCATTGAAGTCAGCATGCACCTCAACGTCATCACCACCATTTGAATCATCTCTACATGGGAATAGATATTCATCATACGTCAACACCTATTCTTAGTCACATCATTCATGTAAACGTTGGCGTCCAGTCTCTCCACGTAGATCGTAAAGACATTTTGATAGGGTTCCTGCAGTCAAACTTGGTTGAAATTGCAGTACTTTTCTAGGATATTTCCAGTGTCCATTGAGAATTTTCTAGTACATTATTCAAAGTTCCTGACTACACAACTACTTAAACGTGTGATAACAAAGGCATATACCATATTTCAGAAGAAACAGGTCTTCAAAATTCACTGAGAAATTTATGCCACCTGTGCAATGGCTTGTACCAAGCATTATCTATGGTAAACAACTACAATTTATTATATTGTCAAGTTTGTTTGGGGTGGTAAATTAGTGTAGGAGTTGTTAAAATTACAATTCAAGTATATTTCCAGGATTTACCAACTTGAGATCATTTCTCCAGTATTTTTCCAGTACTGGAAGATGCAAAACCATTTTCCCAGTATTTTCCAGTTTTTCAGTATGGCATACGACCCCTGTTACGATTGTCCTCTATGACTGGACTCCAAGTTGGGACAAGCTTTCGCAAATAGTGAACAAATAGTGGTCCATCCCTATCAGCAGTACACAGGGCACCTACAGTACGTGGAGAGTGTATTATATCACTAAATCACCTGCAGAGAGGAGATTCCACCCAAGCAATAATTGCAAATTTGTTGCAAAGAATAACCAGCGCAAGCAAAGTTTCAGCCAATGGACCTCTGGGTTAGACCCGGAGGTCCATTGGCTGAAACATTGCTTGTGTTTTTTGTTGATAGGTACAAAATTTGAAAGTTATAGCTTGGGTGATAACTCCACTCTGCAGGTGATTTAGTTATAATCCACTCTCCACGTACTGTATGCATTTTATTCATCAGTTCTCGCTGGATATTGTTCCTTAGAAGCTACAAAGCTCTTCATCGCTCTCAAGACTGTCATCCTCTTTGGACAAGGTTCATTGTCACCAGAAAGAGGATTCTCTGTCATTTCCAATGCAATCTCATCAAGTACTAGAAGCATTCAAGAGAATTAATGCTCCTCTTTTACAGAAAGCCGATACAGCTTCCTTTATTTCTCAAAAGGATTTAGCTTTACCGTTCATTGAATCAAAGTTCTTAAAGACTGTCAGTGCGTCAATTCAGCCTTCACTGCTACCGTTTGATAGGAAGTCTCTTGACCTTAACATTTAGTTGCCGTCTCAGCAGTCCCTCACATATGCAAAATACTACAAGAGCAATAAGTTGAGCTTGTGAAATAGTTTACAGGCTCAATTTGCTCCTGTAAAAAAAACCTGTCTTTAGGGTAACCCTGACAGACCATAATAAATTATGCCGACCATAAACATTTTATCGAGTAAAAGTCGCTCATTTAGTTCATTGTAACCCTAAATTTCCATCGGACCTCAACTGTGAATTTGAAACAAATTTTGGAGTTCAAGCTTTCAAACTTATGTGTAGAAATAAATATATCAGACAGTATAATTATATGAGGAGCAAGTGGCAAGTTCCAGTTCAGCAATGGAAACTGCATTTGATAAACTGATGAAGATTTTAGAATGCTTCATTGTTGGTGCTGACAGGCCATGAATATTAATGAATATTGTGTTGAGTTTCATGTATTGATACTGAAAGCCCCAAATCTTGGCCTACTGTCTTGAGAATGTCATTAGTGCAAGTGTAGTGTACAACAAAGGTATACATTGAAATTGTTGACAATGGCCAGCAGATGCGTAGATTTAGCATTTAAGTGAAGTATGTGGTCATTTTGATAATTCGATATCTATTTCGTGCCCGCTTTGTGTGAAGGACTGTCTCAGTGTATCATACATATGTGAATATTGGATCAGACTATTGAATCCTCTAGGAGCTTACTGGATGTTTTATCCTTTGTCATATTACTTGAGTTTTGGATAAACGATTTGACTAAGATGAATTTGAAGACATCCTTTCTCCACTGAGTGTTATTTCACTCCATTATGGCTTCCATCCACACTTCAGCTTGGACTGTGGGTAATCTTGAGCTTGTCAGCTGGGACAATGTCTTATCATCCACATCTAACTAAGACAAAGCTCTACAAGCCTCTCTTAGAGAAGTGCCTCACACAAGGACTTCTCTTTTCAATGACCAAGTCACTTTTGTACATGAGGAAGTTACCAAGCAAGCCACAAGTAGTCTCATCCTTCATCAGATTGCTCCAAATTATCCTCATTCTAAGAAACCAAGGTATTCTAGACTGAACAAATCCCATAGCTTCTTGCATTCAAGATCTTCAGCTCATTGTAACCAGTCTCCAGTCTCAACAGTTGAATAGAGGATGTTCTCAGTCTTTGTATAGAGGCAAGTCCACTAGGGGAAAACAGAATTTCTCCTATTGCAAGCCTCATGGATGGCAGAAGGCTTTCCCACAGTGTGGGAAAACTGGAGGAAAATTACAAAAAGATCCATAGGTTCTGAAAAATATTCAATTGGGATTAATTCTTTCTTTCAGAAGAAAACCTCCTCTATCTAGAATTCCTTTATTTACAAATTTTCCACTTAATGATCTCGAAGAAGGCAATAGAGATAGTCGACAATGTTTTTTCTCTAGGTTTTCACTCCAGGATTTTCTTGGTGCCAAAGCCAGATGGTTCCTTCTGACCAGTGAAAAATTTCAGCTGGATCAATAAGCTTATTCTTGCTCCTAAGTTTTACATGGAAACCATCCAGTCTGTATGGAACAGCCCAGGAGGAAGCTAAAGCTCTAACCTCATGGACAAAGATTCTAACCACTGTACTTTCCCTATCAGATAAATTATTGTAAGTGATACAGATACATTCCTCCTGTATCAGATATGAAGGCTGCGAACTGGATACAACCTTCTACATTTACTACTTTCTACCTGCGGAATCTAGCATCTGTGGCAGTTGACCTGAGATCTCAAAATTTCAAGCTTTTGCATTGTGATGCTGGAGACTTATTGGGGCCTACCTCTTTGTTTTGCAAATTATCTCTTGTAAAATGGGGGGAGGGGGAGAATATTCTTGTATACAGTTTCACGGCTTTATAGTGAAAAGTCTGCAAGCTTCTCTTGTGGGTGGACCACAATTAATGCCAATGATTGGTATACTGTATATTTGTCTACAGTTTTTGAAGCCATGAGCTCATTCCATACAATAACACATGATTTTTAATCTTGATATAAATCGTTTCATGTTACCTCTGGATGCATTTATATTTAACCTAAAATATAGAATTTGAGATATGCTATGGTCTTAGAAGAGGAGTCTAACTACAGTTCTGGATTCTTGTATTCCCTGGGTATTGCATCCAACAATGATATTCATCAATCATTCCTGGATGTGAATAAATCCTTATATTAACTTTAACAAGCTGATTGGAGTAAACAATTGACTGCTTGTTTATTGTTTCTTCCATTCAGTTCTGTGTTGGCCCTCCATCCTATTATCTATTCAGCATGTCTGGGCCAGTGGTATGGTGGATAAATGATGGAAATTTCAGGTAATTTCTGTATTTATCATACCTACCACTGGCAAAGTGCCCTCCTGTGAGCTATTCACTCACACCACCCCACATAGAACTATTAACTCAGCTGGCATCACAAAAGAATGGTTACTGGTGAGAATTGAGGCCACTTTCATGCCTCTGTGCATGTGCTGAAATTATGCTTGGAGGACTATACAGAACTCTAGCTTTTTTTATTGTTCTGGCTTAATTTTAGTGGGGTGTGGTGGTTCCATTTTATTTGATCATTACTTATGCAGCGGAACCCTGTTAACTGAATAGTCACTTTGCCAATAAAAACTATTCAATTATCATGGTTACAAAACAGGGAGGGGGCACCTTCCTGTATTCTTAAGGTAAACTAAGCATTAATTTTATTATGTCTTGTTTGACAGGGCTTATGGATCTCTGTCAAACAAGATATAATAAATTAAATGCCTCTATTGAGCTCAATAGGTCTATAAGCAAGGGGAATTTGGTGACTGCCAAGAGTAATATCTTGGCACATTACAAGTTTATTTATTCAATTAACAGGAGTTTACTGCATAACCTACATGCAATTTACAGGTCAAGTTTTTAGCGAAGGAATAGTAAATGGTTTTTGAGTTTGGAAGTTATATTCAATTAACAGGGTTATTCATTTAAGGGCTATGCAATTAAGTGATTTCCACTGTAATACCAGGGCTTGAGATCAATGCTGAAAATCTCACCCAGCAGTCAATAAAAGAAAAATGTTGTTCAATAATTTCACTTGGATAGCTCCAAGCCCACTAACTGGGCCCATTCCCCTTATAAATCCAAAAGTTCTCGGACTGTTTCAAAATGGTCAAAGTTGTTCAAATTCAAACCAGAGCTACATATTGTTTAGCTTTAAATGCATTCCAAAAATCCATGGATTCTGAATTGTTGGTTCAAAAGCTAATGGATGGAAACCGACATTTCTAAAAATTTCCTTTCTGGTTGATTTGAGAAAGGGCGAAATTGATATAAAATTGGACATGTTCTAGATACTGTTTGTAAATGCATGACAAAGTTCCAGTAATTTGAAAGATGTTTAAAAGTTATTAGATGGGAAGAAAAATCTATGTCCTTTTTGGTAAAAAAATCGGAAAATATAAGTTTTGGGGGATGGATAATAAAAAGTTAACCGTGGTTGTCTACAAAATTGTATTATATTGTTGACGATTAAATTATTACCTTCAAATGTTCCTCGCTGTTCAATTTGATTGGTATTCCTTTCCAATCCCATCTTCCAGTGGCAACTTCTCTATTAAAATGATGAAATACCCGGTCAACAACATAAGCGGGTTTCAAATGTGGTGAATTCTGAAGATTAAAGGAACATTCCGGGTGCTTCTGAAGCCAGGGACTGTCATATGATGTGTGATTGTAAACGAGATCAGTCATTGATAAAACTTTCCAGTCCATTTTCATGTGCTTGACAAGTCTGGAAACATCATCAAAATCATAGATAGTATCCCCAGGACTGTAGGCAGGGCTGAATACATTCTGGTTTCTAATTGAGTAAGCGGAATTTGAAGCACCCAACTCCTGTATGGGTGTGAAATGTACCATGTTATAGTTTGTCTCAGCTGCAACTTTCAATCTTCCCTCCCATTCACAAAATGGACCTAGAAGCTTTGTTAACACGGACTGAACCTGTAGGCAATCTAATGTCAATTCTTCATCTTCTGATAATGATATAGTTGGATCAACCAGAAAGAACCCACTTCCATTGGCATTCTTTATCTCTTCACTGAAAACAAACATAAGAACACAAGCCTTAAAATTTGTCTCAACTCGTTAGAATCTGTTTCGATTCTCACAAACTCCAGCTGCGAGAATTTATTTTCAGTTCATAATTTAGAATTTGAGAGTAGAGTGATTTATTTATTTATTTATTTATTTATTTATTTATTTATTTATTTATTGGAGTTTAACAACACTTTCAACAGTCAGGGTCACCTTGAGTCAGACAGTTTTACTGGTGGAGGAAGCCGGAATACCCAGAGAGAACCACATAGCAATGGCAAGCAACTGTCAGACTCCCAAATGCACTAACGCCAATCAAGCAGGTTAGCAATGGTTGAAGAAAGGTGCACCATCAATGTGCTGCAGGCCTTAGTACAGAGAGCCACTATGACCACACATGGGCAATCAGGACACAATGCAGTTATCCCTGGCAGGGATCAAACCGTGGACCTCTCGGGTGAAAGTTCAATGCCGTAACCACTGAGCCACCACACTCCCAAAGAGTACTGTTATTCCCTTGTGAGTCCAACCAGAACACATTCCATAGTTAAGGATAAGCCTTATATTTACTAGAGTTTAACCCTAATGGTAGAGTTCACTTTTTGTGAGTACCTTGTTTCACACGAACATGTAGAACAGATATTCCAATGTACAGCCTCTTGGTTGTCTTGCTGATGGAACTTACAATACCTTGGCAGTGGTTTCTAGTGAAGTCTTGGCTGCCTGTAGAGGCAGCCAAGACTTCACTAGACACCACTGCTGAGTCCAAGTGTTACCTTATGAGGGAGCAACAAATAAGTACAATTCTCCAGGCCTTTAAGGACACTTTCAGAACCTATTATTTATTATTTATTTATTGGTGTTTAAGGTCACATATTTCTGCACAAGGGCTAACCATGACCGTGACAGTTTTACGGGTGGAGGAAGCCGGAGTACCTGGAGAGAACCACCGAGCAACGGCGAGCAACTGTCAGCTCCTCAACATACCAACTCCACACAAGCAGGGTTAGCATTGGTTGAAGACAGGTGCACCATCGACGTGCAGTACGCCTTAGTACACAGCGTCACCGTGCCCCCCATGTGGGCAATGGGGGTGAAGTGTCTTGCCCAAGGACACAACGCGGTTGCCGCAGGTGGGATTCGAACCGAGGACCTCTCGGCTTGCAGCCTGCACCTCTACCAACTGAGTCACCGCGCCCCCTTCAGAACCTATTACAAGAATCAAATGAATAGAGTTGAGAGAATCAAAGTTGATTCTCAATGTATTCCTAGCAAGAATCATTTATTTAGCATTGGAGACTGGGTCCTATTTTACCAGTATTTATTTATTCACTGGTGTTTATTTATTTATTTATTTATTTATTTATTTATTTATTTATTTATTTATTTATTTATTGGTGTTTAAGGTCACATATTTCTGCACAATGGCTAATCATGACCACAACAGTTTTACGGGTGGAGCAAGCCAGAGCGCCCAGAGAGAATCACCAAGCAATGGCAAGCAACTGTCAGCTCCCTAACATACTAATTCCACACAAGCAGGGTTAGCATTGGTTGAAGGCAAGCGCAACTGTCAGCTCCCCAACATACTAACTCCACATAAGCAGGGTTAGCATTGGTTGAAGGCAAGTGCAACTGTCAGCTCCCCAACATACTAACTCCACACAAGCAGGGTTAGCATTGGTTGAAGGCAAGTGCACCATCAACGTGCAGTACGCCTTAGTACACAACGCCACCGTGCTCCCAGGTGGGCAATGGGGGTGAAGTGTCTTGCCCAAGGACACAACGTGGTTGCTGCAGGTGGGATTCGAACCGAGGACCTCTCAGCTTGCAGCCTGCACCTCACTGGTGTTTATGGGCACATATTTCTGCATAATGGCTAATGGTGACGCAACCTGGAGATAATGGGTATGTTTCAGTGAGCTATTCCGGTTTACTTGGTTTATTGTGAGCATGTGCAGACACATGGAATAATAACCAGGTCATTTTATTGAGCAGTTTAAATTCTGGTTTATCATTCTGGATTAAACCATCTAAACCTCCTTGAGAGCAGGGTAATCGGGTTTACCATTCTATTCTTGACATGCACAGAGGAGTACACATAAAAGTTCTATAGCTTACACGTTTCATTGGGATTATCAAACCAGTTTAGATTCACATGAAATAGTAAACCAGGTAAACCGGAATAGCTCACTGAAACGTACCCAATGTCAAGTTTATTCAATCATTTATACCCATGTTGCCCATTTTAAAGAACTCCCCTCCCCCCAAGCATTGGGCCCTATTTTAATCAATAAAATAGAGTTTCTTTACCGCAGTAAAGCACTGCTTCACTTCCCACAGTTTCCTCGAGGGCAACAATCATTTGCAAGAATCGATTCTGATTCTTGCCTGAATTTTAAGCCATGGAACAATTAATGCCATAACATTTTACCAAATATGAGTTAGAAACAAAACTATTATGACCAGTCAGCGAATAACTAAATGGATAACAAATAGTTACGGATGATCTGTAATAATTTAAGCCTGCAACTACAAGTACAATATTATTTATCTTGGACAACATCTACTGCACATTATAAGTTATCTCCGCCAACATGTATGGTATATGGAGATTTAATACCTGGATGTCGGTTTTTTAACACCAAGCCGCAGGCGAGATGTTTAAATGAGACACCCAGGTATTAAATCGCCATATACCATACATGCTGATGGAGATAATGTTTTTGCCCCGTTCAAAACACAATAGAAACATAGTGGAAATAAATTCTCACGCTCCGCACTTGTTTTGTTTTTACAAATGCAGAAGACAAGAGATAGAGTTACATCCCTTGGGTCATTAAGGAAACAAGTAAACAGTAGTTTGTTGACATATCATCCCCTGAGTTCCAATGTGTTCTATGTGCCAGGCACATAGAACACATTGGAACTCAGGGGACAAATTATTTGCTCTTATTTTATTTTTCTCAAGTTGTTTCATTTTAATTATTCGACTATTTAATTTATAACGACAAAATATGATCAAATTGTCAGAAATCTGATGATATTTGTAGGTTGATTATTGTTATTTAAAATGATGCAGCCAAACACAAAATCTGCGCTGGAGGACAAAGGTGGGGGTGACATTGTGACATTGAAATTTGTGTATCACTCAAGTGATTTTGGGTCTCAGCTCAGTTTTGAAGCAGAATGATTAACCAGCACTTTTGGAATTTAGAAGAGGTAGGTGCACTTAATAACAGTGAACATTTTTAATGTTAACTATCAGAACCCACCCAAAAAGTTGTGTCACAGAATTTGATGAAATTTCACGTAATTTCTGCTCTAAGAATTTGTGAGTACGTACAGGTGTTTGTAAGTTTTTATTGGTATTAATAACTGCTGTACAAATATTAGTTGGAAATAGCTTAACAATTCTAATGGGAGTTTTGCCAGTCAAAGCGATCTAGTCAGGGTCAAAGGTTATTCTTAGGACCTGGATGTTTCCTGTGCAAAAACAGGTAACAACAGCGCAAGCTTTTATTACTTGCATGTTTTAGAATGTCCAGCATCATTGCTATTTGTTTCAGCCACTTCAGCCAATGAGAAAACACATTCAAAGGTGATAAAGGGACAAATGGATTCACGCAACTGCTGTGGTCTGTCTTGTATTAACTGATTGCATTCAGGAACTCCGAATTTAAAGAGTTATCTCTTGACATAACATTATGATTATATCTGGGCTTTTAATTCTGAAAATCACAAGATGGCATCTACTGCCCTCCTGGGAAAAGGTTCAGGAGATCAAGTGCCACCATGATATAACAGTCATTTCAATAGATCAGGGGTGTAAGTTCCAGCAAGTCAAAAAGCCGGAATATTCATATCAGGCGATATAAGTTAAAACAGGTCAAAAGGACAAAACAATCACATCTGATGCAATCATAAATAGTCACTGAAAGACTCAGCCTCGAATGAGCCCAGATCGGCCTGAGGTGAGGTTGAGTCTTGCAAAGACTAGCACACGACATGTTGGCTTCACCTATGGCACACCAGCTGATTTAGATGTAATAGCAGACAGTTCACAGCTGAATTCAATAGCAAAGAATGAAACACCTGGACGTTCCGTAAAAGTCACAGTAAAAATCAGAGTACAATTAACTCTATAAGAATATTCATGTTCCTGAGCATAGACGAGAAAAGGTGGAAAACAATAACGAAAACCTGGAACACTTATATCCCTGATAGATTTGAACAACCTTTACCATAGACCATATTTTAGTCCCCCCCAAAAATGTGGGTTTCCAGTTTCCAACAGATCTGGAATTTAGTTATTGTTGTTTAAGGTCACATTTCAGCATTTACACCCATGTGGCCTATTTTAGAATACTTCCACCCCAAGCATTGATGACTGTGTCCTATTTTACCAGTAAAACAGAGCTTATTCACCACAGTAAACAAACATGTCTTCACTGCTAAGGGCTCCCACCGGGGATAACTGACCTAAAATTCTTTATGCAACTTGGGAAAAAATCACAGCATGCCGGTTTCAAAGGACACAAGCATTTGCTTCTTCCAGTACACTTGTATGCGTGGAAGGTTTGGTGCATTTATATTCATAATTCACTGAACAAATTTGTAGTTTCTTGTTATGTGTTTGTTGATTTAGGACCTGACATCAAATTTTGAAGAGCGTATGTGAGCATGCACAATCCAAGTTGCTGGCCAACAGAACTCCAGCAATGCATCAAAGACTTAAATGTAGCTTGGGATTCCCTGCACATTTCATTGACTGAATGCTTTGATTGGTTTATGTTTGTTGTGTGACATCAAAGAGAGGAAGCCACAAATATGTGCAGTCTCTTGATCACTGTTAAATTGTCAAGTTTCAATTTCCGGAGAGTAGTGAATAAAATATCGATGGAATTTAATATTTTCCATCTTTACACGAAATGAATTTCAATCTAATATTAGGTAATCAAGCACAAAATTGATTTCATATATCATTTATGACTTTAATACCGGTACATACTTTCTGCACATTTGGACTTGGGAAAATCATTTTATGCTGTTAAAATGTATTTGGAAAAGATACTGTGGCTGAAAATGAAAATTATGATGGTAAAGATATGCCGCAGTTAAGCTACTCGGCAATGACATGCCAAATGGGGTGCTGGCCAACGCATGACCTAACCAAATAGTGCTCAATGAAATGTTCCTAAACTCTGGTGAAAACTTCCCAGCAGCATTGGTCAAAACGTTCCTATCAAAACGTCACTTGATTCTGGTCAAAGCATCTCCTAGGCTTTGGTCAAAAATGTCCACAACAATGGTCAAAACATCACCAAAGCAAAGAATGGAAGAAATATTAGTTTTCAGCATCTTTATACTTTTAAAACTGACAAGCAAATAATCAGCATTTTGACCAATGCTGGTGCACTTTTTGACCAATGCCAGATGTTTTGACCAATTTTGTTTGGGAGCATATTGACCAGCAGGGTGGGTAGACGTCATTAATTCGGAGTACTGACACTTATACCAAAATATGCTCTCGACATTAACCCTTTACCTAACGAATCGCCTACATCCACCTGTGTAATCTGCAAATTGAGCAGTTGAATAAAAAATTTTTTTTTAAATATTTCAATAAAACCATATCATGTGACCCCTCATTGGAACGAGCTTGATGAGCTCGTTCCAATGAAGGGTCACATGATATGGTTTTGTTGAAATTTTTGGAAAAGTTTTTTAAAATAGTAATTAAAATAATAAATTTTGATATTCTCTGCACTGGGTAAAGGATTAATACGTCGAAAGTCTATGCATGGAGTACACAGCATGTATAATTGAAAATGTCACAGAAGAAAGAACAAAATGTTTTTCTTGTAAAATAAATAAAATAATCTCATTTGACTTGAACATATTTGACTTTCTTGGTGAGAGAAAATGCACCTTCTCAATTAATAACTACTCAATAAGTACCCAATTAAATAGTAGGAACTTGGGTGTTTGTTCAGAAACAATATCCCTCACATGATACTTACTCAACTGCTGATTTGACATTCAAAAAAAAATTTAAAAAATTCCCTACTTACCTGCGTATCTGGCTCGATTGAGAAATATTTTTTGTGAATGATTCAAAGAAATGAATGCTTATGGTATTTTTAGATTCTACTGGGTCGACTAGTTCAGTTGGACAGAAAAGCAAACGGTTCGCTTTTTGACCAACTGAAATATTCCATCCATTTGAATCTATAAATAGGCGATGGACTATTTAACCCTTTCAACACTGGTGGTATCTTCCATGCCAGTTAAATGGCAGAAATTGAAAGAGTCCATATCCATTATTTGGGGGTAGAGCAATTAATATTTTCAATGTGCAGCCTTCAGGCTGCACGTTGAAAATATTAATTGTTCTATCACAAACGTTCACTTAGTAGCCATCCTACTTAATGAAATTATGACGTATCGTGTTCCTGGACTGGAAAAGCGGCCTCTCATGTTGAAAGAGTTAAAGACAAGACTGGTTTCGGGCAATAATAGTGTCAGATTCATTAAGAATGTGACCTCTGGTGTGAGAGTTTGGCTTTACCTAACATGACTACCAAATTCATCTAACGCTGTACAATTTTTACTTCAATAATATCCCTTATGACGCTTCACTGGAACAAGCTCATCAAGGTCATTTCAATAATCATTGATTTGAAACAAAATATGAAATTAATAAGGATCACAAATAGTCTTTGCAACTGTTTTTATCTAGTCGTGGTTAGGCCCCACAAAGTAGATCTGTTTCTCATGCCATTTTTTTGTAAAATTGCATGTGGGCGGGCAGTTTTTTATTTCATTTTTGTAATTATTTCTTTGCCATCAAAAGTTCATGTTCTTGGTTTGTTTTATGTTTCAGGCCTCATGATCTATAGAATAGTATGGGTGGTGGTGTATTTCATCCTTTGAGTGCAAGAAGGCTTTGCAATGGTGAAGCATTGCAAAGTGTTGTTGCACTCAATGAACAAATTTATCAATTTTATTAACTTGAGTAAAATATCAGACATAAACCATTTAATTGTTGTTTTTTAAAAGGATGCATTGGTTATAAAATGAGAGCATTCGGCAGCCAAAAGAACCATGCAGGAGAGCCAGGCATGAGAAACAGATTTTTAACTTTTTTAGGCCTAAACTCCAATAAATAAATAAATAATAATTGCTCACCTCTTGTCGATTGTGAAGAAATATGAAAATGATCCTGCTCTGAACAATTTAACATCAGCAAAGAAATCTGTATGATCTGTCTTTGCTCCAGATGGACTTCTCCATTGAAGTTCGTAATAAGTATCCCTGTCATACTTGGAGTTTTCACCAACAGGATGATTGCAAAACAGCCTCACACTTTGTCCCAATAATGATGGCCCAATAGTAAACCTCAGGTGCCATACTATAATAATAAAAAGAAAAATTATAACCATTCTGTTCTGACATACATTAGAATAATTCTAAGTTCATTATTCCTTGAAAAAAATTTCTACATTCTTCAGTGTTCGGTGAGGAATCAAATCAGAATAGACCATGCATATTTTCAGTATATCACATGATCTTAGTAATGATTACCCAAATACTTTACCTAAAGTAATGGTCATGTTTTCTTTTTTTTAAATTGTAAGATTCAGCAAAGAATAGTGAGAATTCTTCATGGGACTTTTTCAAATATAATTCCATAAATAATGTACAAAATCAACTACAAATGATCTTGGGCATAAAGTATAAGCAGACTGTTTTAATAAGAACATTTGCACATCACCTGTATTTTCTGCACATAAAATGGAGAATACTCTAAAAATTTAGTATGTGACTTCCCCAGCACAAATGACATGTGGTTCATTATAGTAAAAAAAAAAACCCTTATAGTGTTAGTTTCTTGCATCAAGTCAGAGCTTGTGTCACTTTGTTTTGATATTATCACTCAACATTGTCATATCATTGTGATATGGATTCACCGGATAAAAGCTTATATAAGAAAATCACCACCACATTGTCAAAAATGAGTTACCTATTTATTTATTTATTTATTTATTTATTTATTTATTTATTTATTTATTTATTCAAGTTTAACGACACTTTCAATAGCCAGGGTCGCCTTGTGTTGGATAGTTTTACAGATGGAGGATGCCAGAGTACCCATAGAGAACCACCGAGCAACTGTACAACTCACCAATGTACTAACTTCGAACAAGAAGGGCAGTGGGCAAAATTTCAAAAATGACTCGGACTGACCGTTCACGTGGTTTAGAAATGGCTAACTGAACGCTTGGCTATGTAAAAATTCTTGAAAACTTCTTTTTTATCATTAACAAGTATTCATATATTGCATGGAATTGATATATATATATATATATATATATATATAGCCTCTAACAATCTATCAAGACACAAGAAAGGCTGGTTGACTGGTAGAGTGCTAGAAGCCCATATTTGGACTTTATTCTGAACTGTGGGTACCAAAAGTTAAAGGCTTCATATTCTGTGGAAATCCTTCTTATCTTCTATAGGCCTATAGGCACTCTCCAATAAATTTTAACAAGACAAAAATGTGTGAACAAATCTTGAGGCTGATAAAAAAATTAGCACTCTATCAGTTAAGTTACTCAGACTTTACCATTCAAGATGCAACTTTTGGCCAACCAGTCATCCGTTCGGGTACATTTAAATTTGCATAACCACCACGCAAATGAAATGAGCATTCTCATCAAATTTTGCACACTGGAAGGGTTAGCACTGGTTGAAGACAAGTGCACCATGCAGTACACATCAGTACACAGTGCCACCTTGCCCCCCCCACCCCCCCCCCCCCCAGGGGCAATCAGGGTGAAGTGTGTTGCCCAAGGACACAATGCAATAACCCCTGGCAGGGATCGAACACTGTCCCTTTTGGTTTGAAGTCCAAGCCATAACCACTGAGCTACCGTGCTCCCGAGTTACGAATTTAATCAAACAGAAGTCTTCGCCAATTTGCATACTATTGGCAGTAATCTTGGCAGTACTCTTGGGTGCCAAATAATAATACCTGTACGATTATTCATTTTGAGGACTTTTCCCACCCTGTATAATGCTTATTCTGATCTGTATGATTATTAAATTCCCAGTTGTAATCAAGGGACAAAATTCCACAAAGTAACATCTGCTATTAATATTTAAAATTAGAAACATACCAGTCCCTATATGCTTGAACCAATCTCAGACATCATTCGTTGGAAAGCTCTCCAGGAGAGCTTTCCAAGGAATGATGTCTTGAGACTTGAATTTTACCATGCATAAACTGACTCACTTCAAAGACACGCCCCCCTCTTCCCCCTGTACTATTATTCCGGTCTGTACTATTATTTAATTCAGGCTATTTTTCCACCCTGTACTATTATTCCGGTCGTACTATTATTTGGAACCTAAGAGTATTGGAGAGTATGGAAATTTTGTAGGTAGATTTTATGCATAACTCTTGACACTTTGTTAATTTGCATATTATTGGTAGTATTGGAGTTTGACGAAATTTTGTTCATCGTTAACTGTCTGCAGAATAGCAACAGTTCTATCTGTCAGTTGCTTTTGTTCTGCTGCTGCCAATTTACGAACCCAAGCTCTTGGATGGCAGCACTACAATAACTACAATGCTGGCCGATGACAGCAGATAATGCCCAGTGTGCACTGTTGCGAGGTTTATAAGTTCAACCTCTGGGAAGGCCTTCAGTCGCAGCCTCCCCTCTCTATTGAGCACAAACTTGGAGTGAACACTGCCTAAGACAGGAGTGTAAACTTTTTTTGAAAGAGCCCTGTAGTAGCCAACAACAGCTGTCTTCAGAACCTCCTTCTGAGAAGAACTCAATGACGATCCCGCCTCCAGTATTGCAGAACTGTCAGTTCCACTCTGAGAGATCATCATCGACGTCTGCACCAACAGTGATATTGACAGCGCAGTTGGATGCAGGGTTACCAGCTATGTCATCCATGTTCCAGTTCCCATTGGACAATTAAGTGTGCTGGTTCAATTTTGGCAATATGAAGTCTTCTAGCAAATACGAATGCAAACTAAAACCATACTGCAAACTGCAAGAGACTACGGATGCCAAGAGCATCCAGTAATCAGTTGTTATAAGAAACTCACCCTCACCTTTGATGATAAACCAAAATCAACAGCTGCTGGTGCTTTTCTCCAACTGAGAAGCTCTTGATGTTATTGTTTCTGGTTCTGCATATCTTGCCTTCACTAGAGACCCGACCTCCACTGAAGCCAACAGGACCCTAGTCCAGAACCTAAGGCACACCATGGTTAAGAAAACCACAATCAAGATCGATGGCAATGAGGTCATGTCTGTTGGCGATAGCAATGTCTATCATTGCAATGTCGAACCCTGGAAGACAGTGCAGAAATGCAAGAATGCACAGTACCAATGCAGGTGATAAGGATGCCACAGAGGTAGAAGACAAGGCCATCACTGAGGTCTATGGCAACAGATTCTTTATACTTGGGAATTTCGAGCTCTAGGAGAGCCATGAGCCTTGCCATCCTCTATGGCCGAATTCTCCAACATCGCAAGCTTGCCAATGATAAGAGTGACACACTGTAGAATATTAAGCCAAACAGCTCCATAAGAAGCATGAAAAGCAATCTGAGCCTATTAAGGATTCGAGTGCTGCATATGTCTGTGAATCTGGCACTTTCTACAACCCCAAGATCACTGAGTTTGAGCTCACCACTGAGGGTTTACCCAAACAGCTCTGCAACAATTAGCTGTGCAACTACCAGCAGTGGGATGGAGCAAAAAACAGTCTGCCTCCTCACCCACCAGCAAACACCATCCCAAGACTGCACTGGTTGCAAAGGATCTGGGTCTAGCGAATATCTCCTTGGGCGAGCTATTGACCACTTAATTCACTCGAATTGGCTTGACATGCGAATGACCAATGATGACTGGGTTAATGGCATTGGGCAGAAGATTGAAAATGCATGCGAGAAGAAAAAGGACATATTGTTACAGGGGCTGCCAGGCAGATCAAAGCATCTGGGTGTTGACTCCAAAATTCAACTTGGTCCTGAAAGACCTCAGAGAACAGACCCATTGGGTTGCTGTGTTTCAGTGCAAAGACCACAACAGCTTCAAAGACAGTCTTCAGGAGAATGAAGTAATTCCTTCACATGAGAAAAAGCACAGCAAGCTGCTACTGAAGACTGATGCTTATAAGGCGTTGTTAATAGAAGCTTGTGCAAAGCACTCTTGCTGATCAGCCATACTGCACAGACTGCGATTTTGTGTTATGGAGTTTTATGAGTATATTAGACTTAGGTGATGGTTTCACAAAGCGAGAATGGACTATGATGGGATTACCAACCAACTGATGCCTGAATGATAGGAGGAGCTCGTGACTGCAAAGGGTGCCACTATGCCCCAGGATGATGTACTATCAGGGCAGGGAAAAATCCAGGAATTTTTTTGGGGGGACACAGTGCTCAAAATAACTTTTTTTCTATGCGTAGCAAATGCTACACATTTCCAAAAAATGAATAGCATTTTGTAAAAATTCCATAGCTATTTTTGTATACCAGAGTTATGTTATGCTGTTTTGTATTGAATTCTTCAAAGTAGATAGAATAGTTTCCATCCATTTCTGGGTATTTCCAAATGATCTGCAACACATGAAACATTTACTATGTTTGTTTTTTTTAACTGAACTGCCTTTAAGGGTTGCATGGACTTGGATATTTTCAAATGACGTCTTGGTTGTTTAACAGAGTTCTCAAAATGGAAGTTGGGATTTTTAATTTGATGGGCTTGAAGTTATTTTTAATGGACATTTTATGCAAAATGTTGTAAAAACAGGAAAAACTTAAACCAGTAGAATTCATCTTACATATGAAGTTGCTAATGATCCTTGATGGAGAGTTAATCTGAGTTATGCCTGGAATGTTCCACAATCAGAAGTAAAGCATCAGTGAACTAGTTTTCAAATTTGTTTGCAAATTTTCATTTACATTTTGCGATACAAGATAATCAACTGCAGCCTAATAGGCTGCAGTTGATTCTCTTGTATCGCAAAATGCTATACATAATTGAAAATTGTGTAGCATAGCAAAAAGCGACGCGACACCGCTTATTTTGAGCCCTGGGGGGACACCTGTTTTGGGACCACGATATGCCACAAGCATATCCCAAAGGCTGTTGGCCTGAGCTAAGGGAGAGTATGGTGGGGGTTTGGGAGGGTCTACCCAAGGAAAAATTTTTGAAAATACAGTACGAGAGAGAATCTGGGGCTTTCTGACTCACTATTTGGAACTTTTATTGGGGGTGGAACTTGAGCATTTTCTCAACAGCAACATTTGTAATTTCAATAGAAGAATAATGTGTTTAATACTAAAATGAGGTAAATTTGCGGCAAATTGATTCAAGATGGAGCTTATCCTGCTTACAATCAGTCTTGAGTAACTCAAGACTGATTTTAAGGACAAGCAGCATCTTGAATTAAGTTCAGTATCATCATTTCAATTCATTCAGACTGTTTTCTCAATTTCAAGTGACACACATTCAGGATGTAGTGCAGAAATAATGTTTTAAATATCTATCTCAGTATAATTGCAGAGTAATTATTTTATCTTTTATGTATGTGTTTCCATTTGATAACAATGTTGAGGTTATTAAATTATCAGTGTCTCTGACCCTGTAATATATATTTTTTTTAATTTAATTTGAATCTAAATGAAATTTTGAAGAATGAATGACACATGAATTGCTATCATGGTATGATAAGCTTATGACAAGTTGACAACTACATGTATAACAACTCCCTTAGGATCCAGTGACATCCATGACTCAAACTGTTTGAAAATCTCCAAATCAAAGGATTATCAAAGTATAATATATAATGACTGGAATTTTTTGATTGGGGAAATTTTAACCCTTTACCCAACATAACGGCCAAAACTGGCCAGCACTATTCTAAAAACCTGCCAATGAATTTTCAGTATTTTTTCATTTTTTGTCTCAAAAACATAGGTTATGACCCCTCACTGGAACGAGCGCATTGAGAAAAAAAATTAGTTATTCAAGAAATTATTTTGCAAGTGCCATCTGCTTTTCATGTTAGGTAAAGGGTTAATCAGGTTGAGTATGGTTGACACTGGATCATGACAAAGACATGCAGTTTATAAGAATTTTGATGTCTGTAGTAACCACTGAACATTTAATATCATCACTAAGAGCACAACACTCTGACCACTCCACATCAATCCTTCTGTTTCTCATTCCACAGGCCTGTCATTTTCAAAATTCTAGGAGGGCAATTATGGTTCGCCTTAAATGAATCCAGAAGGGCCATTTTTGGCCACCTGAAATGACCCCAGAAGAGCCATTTTTGGTTTATGGGTGTCATTTTTGTTTCACGTTGTCATTCAATTTAAGGTACATGGTTTGTGTAATATGATTGCACATCATGTAGTGTATTGATGCAGGTTTGAAAATTTGGATTCAAGATACCCATAAGTCATAACACTCACTGTGTCTATCTAATGCAGATAATTATCGACTATACAGAAGTACAGAAGACGTATATTTTGCAACGTAACATACCATATGATTCACTGAATGTTCAGGTAAAGAGTGTGAACTTTCAGCTTTGCAGGACCAAGTCAGAAAATAAGCAGACTGTCATCTGCAAAATGAGGTCCCCAGAGGGTGAATTTAGTGATGCTACCCTGCATATCAGGGTAGCATCACTAAATTTACCCTTTGTGAACCTCAATCTGAATCAGGGTCTCAAAACTAAACAAAGAGGTACCCAGAGGATAAATTAGCCCACTGTATGGGATAGCATCATCAAATTCACCCTCTGGGGACCTCATTCTGCAAATGACAGACTGCTTATTTTCAGGCCTGTGCAGGACTGAGCATGCTGAATAAAGACCCAGAAGATGGACTGATATTTGGATGCTGAAAATTATAACTGTTTTTTGTACAGTTCATGATTTGACTTCCACTCGGCAATTTTCAAACCGATCCACCCAAATGAAAAAGGTCATGGAAGATGATTATGGAAAATGACTGGTGCACATCAGGGGAGCAAATTTAGAGGCACCAACATCTTTTGTTTTTAGTTTTGTCAGCTGATTGGAAAATACTAAAACACTAAAAATGGTTGTTCAATTTATCATTACGCATAACCAATGGTGATAATTGGTGTATTGTCATGCTGCTTATCTGTAGTTTTAGCACTTTGGAGTTGGAATGTTGGATGAGTGCATGAAAAATCAGAAAAAAACATTGAATCACACCATGCAAATCATATTTCAGTGACTGGATCGCACCTAGGAGATCTTGCTTTGCAAACAGCAATGCGAAACCAACAACAAATACCCTGTAATTTCAACTTTGGAATTCCACAGATCTCTGTAGCTCGACAGATTAGTGATTCCAGGTGACCACAACAACACACTACCTATGGCACAAATTGTGCTTTGTTGCCTCCTTCTATCTGCAAAGATTGCTGTTTGAGACAGATGATTTTGAGATGCTTTTGATTGAAGTAATGGTCCACAGAAATCAGGATAAATTTTGAATTAAATGACAGGCTTGATTCCAGCAAACATATCGATTATTTGTTCTCATTCATCTTCTGAAATCATATCGCAGTCATTGGGTCCCACTAAAATTAATCTCGTCAGTTTATCCAGACTATTGGAGACAAGCAATTTCCAAGTTTGTTGTGTAGTATCATAAGGACAGGGAAGCCACGCACTACATTCTCAATGCTTGGTGGAGTGAGCAGAGCTAGTTTGAACAATTTAATTATATCAGGATATTGTTCTCGGTTCCCTGATCATGTACTTTACTGGAAGTGACAGGATGTTCATCCTTATATGCATCAACTTCTCTCAGTTTGAGTTTCCCTCCATTGACAAGGTCTGCGATTGGTTTGTTGTGCCATGTCTCAAGACTCTCTATGGCACTTTCGAAATCAAATCATCATAAAAAATTTTTATTTCCTCATGGTGAACTGTTGAGTTCCAGGGAGAAATTACCAGATCTGATGTACAGTACTTATAACTTCAGAAAATGGATCTTGACATTCTTTTGGATCTTGACATACTTTTAAGTGTCCGTAATACTGAAAAAATCTTTCCAATGAAGTTTGGTGATCAGAGAAAGATAAGCTTTCACTAACACTGAATGCATCAAATGAACTGAATACATCACTGTTCCCACCAAGTGCAGAATCTAATTCACCAAGCACTTAAAACAAAAGGTCCTCGGATCTTTGTGTTGAAATTACCGATTTTAGTTCTGATGTCATCATCGACCAAGACTGTGACTCCCTGAGAAATTTAATGGCGTTTGCTTCAAATGAAGGTCTGGCTACTTTCTCCATGGACAAGATTGTTTCCTTGAGTTTTTCCAACTTTGCTGGTATTGAGCTATATATGAGGTTTCTCTTCTGAAAAAATTTAGAAAATTAGTTAAATGGCATGAGAATGTCACTCAGCATCAAGAAGAATAAAATTATGTCGGGTTGGAGAAGCTGAGATCGTAATCCCATACTTTCTGGATCAGATGTTTCTGCAATCTTTGTGTCTAAAGAATTCACCAATGAAAAATATCTACTTATTATATGTCTAGTAGCATCCCCATTCAATAGCCAATGTGTGGTTGCCACTTTCAGGAGCTTCAGCCATTTTTCTCCTTCCGATTCCTGTGAATTTTCGAAAAGCACCTTTCTGATATAGGAATTTTTCACCAGTTTATGAACTGAATTTAACAGTGAATCCAGCGACTTGAGTATTTCATAGTCTTTCATTAAATGAATAAAGTTCAAAGCAGGACGATGATTTCTGCAGTTAACATTGATTGCATGAAGAGAATGATGGCTAAGTCTGGTTTGCAATCTACTAACCTCACCATTTATGGTGTTTGTATCATCCAGGCCACTGAACACTGATACATCAATCTTTTTTGAGTCCAAGAAAGATTTGATTGTATCACATAGCGACTCCGCACCTTTGCTATCAACTTCTGTTAAATGAACCAGTCTAATGAATTCCTCTTGTACTGTCTGTCAGAATCGACAAAGCATATGAAAATGGAGAATTTCAGTTGCTTGCTATATCAATGGTTTTGTCTGCTAGCAAACTAAATTCCCCAGACGAAATGATTTTATTTAGAAGTTTATCTTCAAGAAAGTCACTCATTACAGAGAGATAATCATCGACAGACTTTTGGAAAGATAAGTTGACCTGCTACTTGATTAAGCAATATGTAAAGCAATATCGGTGTCTCCCAACTTTCCAATAAACTTGATAATATCTTGAAAATTCGTAGCAACTGCCCACTTCTTTTTCGCAAGGAAGTACCGGTATTCTGTTTTCAGAAATTTTAAAATTACATGTTGGTTTCCCTCCCGAGTGGTCTCCTCCTGACCAAAAGCAGCTTGACTAACTGTTGATGGTCAGACCATCTTCACATAAGTCCCTGCTTCATGGATCGCTTTCCTATGGCTCTTGAGTGCCCTTTGGATGTTTCATGGCCCTTAAGTACTCTACCAGGGTGATTTGGGGAGATCAATTCCATCTTGCCTGGAGTTACACTGCCATCTCCATATTCCAAACATTAGTGATGAACCAATAATCGGAATCACCAATCGGAACTGGGCAGTTATGGGGCATTGGCCGATTATGACAACTGGCAGTTTCCGGTTATTCTATATTTAACAATGACTATTAAAATCGCTTTGATATCTGGCCATTTCAATAAAGTTTCCCCATTAAAAACGTGTGTAGTGCATATCAGAATATTTAGGGATTTGCAGAGCCGAAATATTACAGAATTTACCATCTGCAATCAGTACGAGATCACCACTATTCCCAGCTGAACAAAGTCACTGGTCTTCAATCATGGTGCTGTACAACGTTGCATTGGGAACATGTATAAATAAAATGTTTTCATACCTAGTTTGTAGTACTTCACGATGCAAGCATCACAATACAATAAGAAATTAAAATTGGAGAACAACTAAAAAACACTCTTTATTCGATGGTTGAGGACTGTCACAAACACATTTTCAGTTGGTCACTTTTTAATTCAGTTACCTCCCTTGATGTTTTCTCTCCAACTGAACATTTAATAATATATTCTGCCGTCGCGTATGTGTCTGCAAACAATGCGCCATACAACTTCACGACACACATTAACGGCAAAGTTATTTTTAAATTAAGACACAAAGAATGTGTCCTCAGTATCTTCCTGGTTAATACAGCCAAGTGTATTGTATTATGACACAAAACCGTATAAACACTATTTACCAGAATAACACACGATCATCGCAAGAGAACAATATCGTGTGATTGTATCGTTTATAATGATCTTCCCCCACCCCAAATCCCAAAAATGCAAATATTATTTTGGCTAATACTGCCCAGCACTAAACATGCATACTCTGAGAACTTAAGTGGTATTAAGCTTTCATAATTGGTGATTTATCAACAAAATTCTGCAGTATAACAGATTTTCTTCCGGATCTTATTTCAACCATTGGAATCGACATCGAAATCAGCATAATCAGCAGAGAAATAATCGGTAATCGGTTCATAGCAAGTTTTGATAATCGGTTCATCACACCCAAACATACCTTACAAAGCCAATGATTTTTAGATGCTGAGAAATACTTTACTTTTTTTTTTTGTTATTATTATTTTATTTAATATTTGGTTTTTCAAAATTAAATTGATATACTTAATTTTGTCTTTCTAATTTGAAAGATAGCCGCCATATTAACCTTCAAGTAAACAAAGATAGATAACCAAAGGAATTTTACCTGGCTCACCATGCAATCTACACGACAGAGTTCCCTTTATGCCACTGCATTTGGTCGTGCTCTGCGTGTAGGCAGTAATGTTGTTCTCTTTCTTTCACTGAAAGTGTTCTGCCTCCTCAATTTGGCACAACCTCAGGAAACATTTCGAACAAAAAATTGAAACATGTAACAGAAACCTAGTTTTAGTCTATCCTTGTCCAGATGCCCGTCAGTGACTAGGAGACCAGATATCATGATGAGACTGTTCTGTGTTTGGCTGTCCTTCAGGTAGTAGGGAAGAGAAGCAGGATTGGGATGTCAGCAAAGCATTCCTCGTGTCTCCGGAAGAGCATCTCCTGGGCTTCATCTCAGACTTTAGGGAGGCTGGTAAGATTAGGTCGCCAGACTTCCACTGTTTCAGAAATCAGACCGATCCAAGACAAATGGGGAGAGCTTTACGCACCTGCTGCCACTGTACCCTGTCTGGCTGGAGGTGAATAGTTTTCTTGAGGGTTTTGAGTACTTCATGTTTGGCCCTGTGATCATCCTCGACCTCCTCATAATCATCTGCATGGCCTCCCAACCATTTATGTGGCATCTCTCCTGCGATAGGTGGTGGCTGGCCCTGGTCACTGCAACAGACTTCCTGGATGCCCCTGTGATCCAGCCAGACCAGGGAGGTTTCGAGGATTGGCTTCAGGATGGTGCAGACCTCGTCCCAGATAATGACTTGCTGGAGATATTTCTGGCCCATTCTCTCTGGAGTCTTATCATTCTGTCTGCTCCAGAAGAAGCTGTGGTAGGTCTTGGCTTTCACATCCTTACCCTGCATTTCTTTTGATAGGCGATAAGGCAGATTGACTCCCTGACTCGAAAGACCTTGATTGTTCTTGTCATCTTCTACTGCCGCCACCATTCAGGTATGACATATGGTGGGTCGTGAGAGGGTTGTCCTGCCAGGGTGCTGTAGAATATGGGGTGTTTTTTTTCTGGTGACAATACTCTGGTTTTGGCAGGTATGCCACATGATATTCAGGCATGTAGAGTTTCCTCCTTATCTCACCAATCAGCTGCAGCTACAGGGGGGCAGGTATTCTATCCCTAGAACACACTGTCTGCAAATAGCCTTGCCACAATTGCTGATCTTTTTGGCAACGTAGACTGGGAGGCCTGCGAGTTTGTGGAGAATAGTCTTCTTGATGCATATGCTGTCTTTTCCCAAACGTTCTTCAAAAACGCTGCAGCACGGTGAGGAGGTAGATATGAGCAAAGACAAGCATACTTGCTCTCAGGTCGGACTTGGGCTGATCTGTAAGTTAATATGTGGCCCAGGTGATACTTTCCCAGTGCTCCAACGAAAGTGCCGTTTCGGCATGTGTCTCTCACAAGATAATCAAGTTCACCTTGGTCTGTAACCAGGTGGCAAGCAAGACACTTTCCATCAATTTTCGTGCACTGAGTGAATTTCCTGATCATGCCACAGCCCTGTCCTCGATCTTCAGGAAGCCATACTTCATTCTGCTTTATCGATCAGGATGCCTGACTTGGTGAGATATAAGAGGACTGTTGGAGCACAGCCCTGCTAATCACAATGTCTCCCGAACCATGCAGGGATAATTTGGTGGACACATGAGTCAAATGCTCAATTATATATTGGGCCGAAACTGGTATCTATGTCTTCGGGCAAAGTGCCAGTGACAGCTAGTCATTCTGGCTTTTGGGTGACTGAAGTGCTTGAAATAGGGCTGCGCCTCGCCTAGGCCCTGGAAGCCAGCAGGATAGAATGGTGATGCTGACGATGTCATTCATGTGGTGCCATTTGCATTCCAGAGGCCACCATGTCCCGTGCTCTACTCAGACTCTCAGGATGTCATCCAGGAAGGAGGCTGGGGTTGGCTTCCAGCCATTCCTTTCTCTTGTTATGACAGCTCCTGTATGATTTATCCCCAAAAATCATCTACGATAAACAGATCTTGCTGTTCCCGTATTCTGTAGGTCTGACTATCTTGGAACACGAAATGGTCAACGTTCAGCGACCTCTGCCCACCCAGGAGCCAGACTATGGTTAGTTCATTTTGTGTGGTTCATCTTATGGTGTACCATGTGTCGTCCTTATAGGTCTGGACCTACCTGGTCCGCAGGAAATGGAGCTCTTTGAGCCAAGCATGGGCATTATGGAAGATGAGCATGATCGTTCGATGATTGCTTCCCCCCCCCACCCCCCACCCCCCCTCCATCCGTACATTCCACTGTTGTAGATATCTTCACCAGTGATGTCTTCCAGGATAATGACCCACTTGAGGATCCTTTGGAGGTCAGCCACATCCTAAACTATGGTACCAGTTCTGTGAACCCTATCTTCACCTGTATTTTCTTATGTCTGATCTGGGTGAGGCCTTTCCACCTGAGGGCGTCTTCAAAGTGTACAACCACTTTCTGGGTGACGCAACTGTAATCGCCAAGTTTTAGCAGTGGTAGGTTTGCTGGATCTGGCTCTCAGAGGATAGAGCCATAGACAACAGCAATGACGGGTTGGGCATTTTTGTAATATGGGCTGCCGATCCCAGTCAGTGTGCCTGGCTTGGTATCTCAAGTAATCTCTATGACACCCTGGCCTTTCCTCCTGTCTTTACTGGGTCAAACTTGCATTCAACTACCCAGTCCCCTTCGACTCACATGCATAGGACGTATTCACCCTAGGGTAGTTGTTGGCCAAGCTGTGCTGCTCTCTCATCTGTCAATGAGCATCAGAGACCATACAGCCTGCTTTGGCTTCAATTCCACCAGCAGTCTGGATGTTGCTAAGATCGTAAGGATCATTTCCCCTCATCCGTCCATGTAGAGAAGAATGCAGAGGCACCATCAACCTTAAACTCAGTCTTGGCATCATTCATCATCTCGACCCACTGCTCGTTGGCAGGTTGTCTGACAGGGGAATAGGCTTGGAGGCCAAGGTTGACAAATAGCTGCACCCCTGGGTAGGAGTATGGCACATCCACAAGTATCTCTTCAATAATTTCATCCATGGTAAAGATAGATGGCATAGCCCATAATCTCATCTGTTTAAAATGAATTCTTCAGATCTCAACACACCACAAGATGCCTAAATTCATCCCTAAAGTCACACCCCTTGTCAAGTTGTCCTGCTACCATTTATTGTTCTATACCTCAGACCTATATCTCCGACAGACAGACAGATTATTAATCACTCCCCTTCCACATTTTAAACAGGAGATATTACCTGGTCCCTTACGTGGAAGAGGCAGGTTCAGCTTACAGTAAGGCCCCAAACAGCCCTTCACACATAATTCTGTTGAGCTAAGAACAAGCCAAGTGATTGTGTTTGTTCCCTTCATTATGCCACAGGTATACTAAAGCAGAGGCTCAAGTGAGCCTAAAATGCAAACCTGGTTCAAGCTGTAAAAAGAGATGAGTGTGTCAAAGCTCTGTTCTGTGAAGTCCCAAAAAAGTGTCTGAACGATTTTATTTTTAACTCCTGTGGTTCTCTTGTCCCCCCCCCCCCCCCCCCCCTGCAAAATAAAAAAAAATGTTGTCACAACTCGACTAAAAATTGGGGGCATAAATCAAGTACTTATGACCCAGTTATCCTACGTGACAAATTTGGTTCAAATCATCCATTGCCATTGGTTCTGGAAATAGTAATTTTGAGTGGAGCCCAAATTTTGACCTACTGAGTTCTTTTTGAAAAAAAGTGAATCTGCATCACTAAAGTAAGTTTCATGCCAGAAATCTAAGAATTATTGCGAGTGGTTTATAAGATGATTTTTAAGGGGCATAGAAACTTTTGTGGAAAAAAATCAGAACAGTAAACTCCACAAGTCCAAAGATGGCAGCAGCTTCATTTGAACAAAGTAAATACTCCAAAGATTGTCTGTGCCATATATGAATGAATTTGGCCTAGCAGTTTTAAAGAAGAAAAGTTTCAAATTAGTTAATGGAGTACAAGAAAGATGATGACTAGCATTTTTCCATTGCCAACAGTGTTAAAATGGGCATCCCATGACAAAAACGATAGCAATTTGTTTGGTCCATCTGAATCCACTGGACCTTAGGAAGCTGCATACCAAAAAAAAAATATTCTGGTCCGTGCAGTTTTTGAAATAATAATAATGCACTAAGTTAAACTTTGGGCTCCCATAGAGAGCCCACATATTAAGCCAGGGACTTGATTTGAACAAACTTGAAAACTTGAATCTGACACCCCTGGAGATGTTACATACCAAATATGAAAGGATTCTGACTGGTGCATCTGAAGTTTTTGAAATAATAATAATGCACTAAATTAAACTTTGGGCCCCAATAAAGATCCCAAATATTAACCCAGGGACCTGATTTGAAGAAACATTAATCTGACCCCCCTAGAGATGATGTATACCAAATATAAAAGGATTCGGACTGATATAGATCTGAAGATTTTTAAAGAAATTCTCACAAATTGTACTAAGTTAAAAATTTGGGCTCCCATAGATAACTCAAATATTAACCCAGGGACTCGATTTGAACAACTTGAGCCTGTCCCCCCCACTCCTCCCCCCTCCCTCCCCCTCCCAAGATGTTGTATACCAAATATCAAAAGAATCTGACTGAAGAAGATCTGAAGAAGAAGATTTTTAAAGATTATCCTTCATATTGCACTAAGTTAAAATTTGGGCCCCCATAGGAAGCCCAAATATTAACTGAGGTACTTAATTTGAACAAACTTGAATCTGATCCTTGTAACAATGAGGTATACCAAATATTAAAATATTCTGAGTTGTGGTTCTGAAGAAGATTTTTAAAACTCATTCCCCATATTGCCCTGAGTTAAGATGCAGGCTCCTGTACTGAGCCCAAATATAAACCAAGGGGCTTAATTTGAACACACTTGTATCTTACACCTTTAGGCATTCTCTCTGGTTGTTCATGAGAAGAAAATTTTAAAATATGTTTAGGCTTTTGGGGCATTAACCACAGCCCGAAGATGGCAGCAGCTTCATTTGAACAAAGTTGAAAGGGTATACTCCAAAGATGGTCTGAGCCATATATGTTTAAATTTGGCCCAGTGGTTTTGAAGAAGAAGACAAGTTTCAAAACATAATGGATGATGCACGCCAGATGCGGGACAATGGACTCCAAGTGGTGGCAATTGCTCCCACTGACTTACAGTCAGGTTAGTTAAAAACACCGACAAGATAAATGTATTCTACAATTAGAGTTCTCAAGGAAGAATACATTTGGGACAATTTTTATAGAGCAACATAAAAGGGGCAAATTGTGGCTGTATGGGTATGTAAGGGTTAACTGGTTGAAGGATACATTATTTTTGGTGGTCTGAATTTATTCAAAATTTGTTTTATTACAAATTATTAGAGAGTGTCCAGAGGCACACTCCAATAATTTGTAATAGAACAAATTTATAAAAAACAAAATATTATGTATGTTTGACTGTTTATGAAACATGACCTTTGCTCGAGTACCCTCATTTTTTGGAAAGCTCTGAGAGTGGCTTCTAGCACTCAACCAGTAAACAACAACAGAGTTCTGCTGTAGTTTATTCTCTCTATTCTGTACATATCATTCTACTTAACTTACATTTCTCTAAACGGAAAAGTGTTGTTTCTCTGTTCTCTCCAGTATTCAATGTCAACACACGCACTTGATTTGGTGGCATCCTAAATCATCTAAAATACAAAACAAAACTACAAATGAGTATACAATCTCAGCAAATTTTTATGTCACAAAAATAATCAGCTGACAGTTAGAATTATACCTTAACTCTCCACACACTGATGTTGAAATATTAAAATGTCAAGTAGACTGGCCATGATTAATCGAGAAGTCGACTAATCATCAGATACACCCATAATCGGCTACAATTTCAAAGTCGACTATTAGGGATTTTCATCACTCCTTTACTGAGGAATTATTAGTTATTACTCAACTCCCCATCGTGATCAGGGGTGGACTGGGTAAAAAAAGTAAAAAAAAAAAGTTACTGGGAAATGCACCAAGGGGGCCAGCACCTGGACATAATTTTGATTTTTTGAACCGAAAGAACGCTGTTTCCTTGCATCTGAGCGATCAATGGCTGTCCATGTACATAGACGACATTTTTGATGGCATTTTTGTATCATCTTTGTCACTCATTTAGCAAAAATGGTTGCACCAAAGGGGATCCCAGACTCATCAGGCCGACCATAGTTTGGCCCAATGGGAGAAAATTTTGATTTTTCGAATGGAAAGATGTTTCCTTGCATCTGGCTGATCAGTGGCAGACTAGACTGCTGGTATATCAAAAAACTTCGAAATCGACAGTCTATGCAATCAGATCCATTTCGCCTTTTGGTCATTTTCCCAAAATTTCATGCGCAAACAGGTGTTGTTTTTCTGTGGCGGGGGGAGGGGGGGCCTGGTTTGCTCCTATTAGGGGGCCCACCAGGAAATTTCCCGGTGGACATAATAGCCAGTCCACCTCTGATCGTGACCATAAGATGTGTCAGAAGCTGTATAATATCAAAACATATTGTAATTGATATGAGAAAGAAGTATAAAGATACAACACAACACCAGGTCTGGCATCATACCAGAAAATAAGTGGTCCGACAAGGACAATGTGAGGTACAAAAAGGCCAATGTCTGACTGAGGTTTAAAATCATCAGTCAAAATGTCTGATGCCAAAATTATCAATGAAGTTCAGTGATCAGAACAAGAACATAAAGCATGCTGCAAATCATGTACATAACTAGCAATCATAAAATTAATGATTATTGTGATTTCTGGTCCTGGCAAGTTGTAAAGTGTGAAGAAAGTGACTGTACAGCTCATCAGTATTAATGGAATGTGAAGGAATACGATTTGATAGAGACATACATTGTACATGTATCTAAATTATGTTAGAAGGGTAATTCAGTTCCAATTCAGAATGAAACCAGTCATACCTTGTTTGGCAGGGCTCATTAAGCCCTGCCAAACAAGGTATGGTTGGATGAATTCTGAACAGTTTTAAGATGAAGGTACATGTACACCCAAAACACATCATTTTGAATACTCAAACTCCATCTTGTAAAATGTCAGATATCATTCTTAAATGACAGACATGATTCATTTGGTGTCTGATATTCTGTCTGGATGCGCAATGAAAATTATTTTCAGGCTTTTCTGGCATTCTAGAAAGTATGGGAGTATAAACATTTCCCCTTCTCAGTTTGACAAGGAGTTCAATTGCCTTCTTAAATCTCAATGTGGCTATTATTAGACTATTATTAGAATTAGAGTCTTTATAGGCTTGACTGGGGGTTATGTTTGGTCCTGAGATAGTCAAGAGTCTGAATTTTCCACAGAGAACAGTAAGCATGCAGCATACCTGCATGCCTAAAAGAATGTCCGGTCCTAGGAACTAATGACCAAAAATATAGTTTTCTATATAGTTGTTTTTAGGGGTCACAAATTATGATTAAAGTCAACTTTAATCGATTATTCTTCTTCAAAAGTAGATCATGAAACTTCATCATCATGCCAGCCCTAATGTCAAGCCACATTTTTTTCCCATAATGAAACTAGGAATTTAACCAATTAAATCTTGTTTAACAGAACCTAATGAGCTATGTCAAACAAGAATGAATTGGTTAAATTCTTGGTTGAATTGTGGGGACAATTTGCTGTTTGAAATACAGTAGAATCCTCCTAATTGAATACCCATTTTGCCAGTAAAAATTATTCAATTAACAGGAATATACAATTAACAGGGATTTGGTTAGTTTCCTGTGTTCTGGAGGTAAACTGAGCATTTATTCTATTATATCTTGTTTGACAGAGCTCTATGAGCTCTGTCAAACAAAATATAATAGAATAAATGCCTGTATTGGATGTAGTGAGGCCGAAAAGGTTGATAAATAAGGGAAATTTGGTGCGTGTCACAGTAATTTTTTCAACATATTATAAAAATTTATATACAATTAACAGGGGTTAACTCTACAAGCCTTATGCAATTAACAGATCAAATTTGTACTGAAGGTATGGTAAATGGTTTTGTGTTTGAAAATTATATTCAATTAACAGGGATATACAATTAAGAGATATCCAATTAAGTGGGCTTCACTGTATTTATTTATTTATTGATGTTTAAGGTCACATATTTTTGCACAATGGCTAATCATGACCATAACATGGAGATAAAGAAATGTTTAGTCAATTGTTTATACCCATGTTGCCCGTTTTAGAGGACTTCCACCTCAAGCAGTGGCGACTGGGTTCTATTTTACCAATAAAACAGAGTTTGTTTACCACAGTAAACTGACACTGCTTCACTTCCCAGGGTTTCCATGGGGGGGCTGCTTGAAATTTCAGTATTTTGACATCAGTATGAAAGAAGCAGGTTAAACTTGATACATGAAACATCTCATCATCCCAAACAGTTAGATAAAATTTGATGTATATAATTTCAGTAATTTTGAAGTTAAATCCACTAGTACATGTGAATGAATCTACATTTGACCTTCAAAATATAACATTAACTCCTTGCATGCTGGGGGAAGGTATTTCTGCCCAGGACAGGATTTCTCTTGCCACTGAATTCAGTGAAATAAGTATAACTTAGGCACATTAAACCAAATTTTCCCTCTGTAAATTGAAGAGACTTTGATTATTTGAGTTAAATTTAGGTGATTTGTCATCAGCCATGACTAGATTTGATGAAAAATATATTGAACTAGAACTTTAGCTAGAACTTTGCTTGTGATTGTTATGCTTTGCAACAAATTTGCAATTATTGCTTGGGTGGAACCTATCTAGCCCCACTTTAGAGGACTTCCACTCCAGGTGTTAGTTACAAAATTAACCAATTTGCCAATCACATCATTGGATGAGATTTGAAATAGTAAAAGAGAAATAAATTCCCGCCCTCACATTCCTTAAATTTGCTCACCAAGAGCCCTGCTACATGTAGACTCCAGATATACCCGAGTCTCCACATTTTGTCACAAAGAGTATTTAAACACCCCTTGACCTTTTTGGCAAGGTGTCTTTTAGCCATTGGGAATTTCTGTGAAATGTATTTTAACCCTTTGAACCCGAGAGGCTGCTTTTCCAGAGCAGGAACATGATGCATCATAATTTCATTAAGTGGGATGTCTGCTTAGTGAATGGGTGGGGTAGCCTTGGGCTGCATGTTGAAAATATTAATTGCCCTACCACCGAATAATGAATATGCACTCTTCCAATTGATGCAATTGCATTGACATGGAATATACCATCAGGGTTCAAAGGGTTAAAATTTCAAAGAATAATGTTCTAACTGTAGTGCAGAACGAGCTCAATGATATGGTCTTTGTTGAATTTTTTTTTCAACTGCACAATTTGTAAATTAGGCCATGGTTAATTAATTTGGGGTTTAGCTTTATTTGCCTCATTTTGTTCCTTGTCCCAAATAATAACGCAATTTCTTTATTATTGCCAGTGGGCCTTTGGATTACCCCAATTTCACACCGTTTACAGATATGCCCAAATTAGAGAAGGTGAAGACATTAAGAAAAATATATAAATTCTCTGTGTGTCTCCTACATTTGAGAATAAGTTCCATCAAAATATGACTGCAGAAACACCAAGTAAGGTATGGCAATAATACATAACATGACAAGGTGATAGCTAAAAGTTGCAATTTTGTTGTATAAAAGTGTAAATACTTTCGATAATATTTCTGCCTGGGTTAAATGCAAAACGCAAAGAAAGGTATGTGATGGACCCCGAAAATAGATTTGTCAAACTAACGTTAATTCAGATGCTGCTAAATTAAGCATGAAGTTTAATGTCCATTATGGCACACTTCTTGAATGCCACATGGGCTATCTGATAACAGATCAAAAGTAAGAGAGACAATATTCTCTTCTATGTAATCATTAGCTACGTAATTACAGCCAGTTAATATTTAATTGTAGAATCCAGTGCATCACATATGTTCTGGACACACACCCATATTACGCATCTATCCTGTCTCCGAAATGTCAAAAGATACCAAAATGCGAGTCTTTCAAAGGAACTTTAAAGCGAGTGTTAAATTAAGATAGATCTAAGTGGCCAAGTTCAAGAGAAGCGATTAAATGAGAATAAATGTTCTGGCTATCTAAATAAAAATCGGGGGATTTCTCGAAAAATTCATTCCAGCCAATTCCAGTCGGAAGGTGTGTAAGGCTGTGGGTTGTTGCGAGTAGATGGGGAGGTCCCATGCTATAGGTTAGAGGAGGTGCCGCATCGGTGCGAGAGTATAGGCACATTGTGATGTAGGGGAGCCATAGAGCTCATATTTAGAATAGGAGCAGTCGCGGGCCAAGTCGGTGGTCGTATATGAGAATAGGAACAGGAAGTACGAGCTCAGGGAGCTATATGCATTTAGGTAAACGGCATTACCTGTTTTAGAAGGCAAGACATACATAGGCAGTTGGCCTGAGGGCACTCAGAGAAGGCCCGAATTTAGCCTTGGCCGTCAAGGGTCATAGGCACCGAGATTGAAAGTCCGCATATTGTCGTAACCCTGTGAGGGTTGTAAGGAACCAATAGTAGTTTGGTAACGGTTGTGAACCGTAGTGGCATAGTAGCCAAAGAAGTAAAAGCTGTGACGTTGAGGTCTAGAGACTGTATTAAGAGCTTGAGTAAGCGCTTGAATAGCTCGCGAGTTAAAATAGTTTTATTAGGCGGTGCGAGAATTGGTAATGTTGAGAACACTTTGCAGAATATTATTATGTAAGCTTTGTTAAGTATATATCTGAAGGCAAAGAATAATTTAACCCCATGAGAGCCAGGCAAGGCGCAAAGTGATCTTGAACAGCGGTAGATGCCGAATGAATTGTGATTCAACTGTGAGAACGCTGATAGAGTCACACAAGCAGAACATTATATGTGTTAAGCCCGGATGACTGTGAAGTAACCCTGCGAGGAAGAAGCAACGAGGAGTGAACAGACACTTTGTATGCATCACAAACCGTGAGGAAATGAAGATGATATGAAGTTGATCCAGTGGACACAGCTAGCTGTGGGAGCCGTCGAGGGCCCTAAAGAATAAACTTTTAGCCACGTAATTAGTGTATTCTTATGGATAATTTTTGTGAGTAATTTGTTTCATATTCTGCGACATAACAGGATAAGGCTGTTATTTCTGGTTTCAATGTGCCCAAAATAGGGTAAAAGGGTGTCCCCAAAATAAATGAATTTAAAGCCCTGTATAATTGGCTCTACAAATGGGTCACCTCCTTTATAGAGCCAGGAGAATACACCATTTCGTGTTTCTTTTGAATCAACTGAAACGCCAGATTACTGCCTCATTTTGCCAGATTGCTAGAGCAAACTGGCAATAATGAGGCAATAGACTGGAGTTAATAAGGATAAAATGTTGACTAATGGTACATTTTGGTATAGGCTGTTCTATACATAACCCTGGCCATTGAAAGTTCTACTATCTGAGACAACCTGCACCTTCAAGGAAGCATTGTGTACATGTAAGTGCAAAATGATAAACTATGCATCTTGTGGAAAGGGATATATTACACCATTCCCCCACAAGGATACAATTAATAATTAATAATGTCATTCCACATTTAGTTCTGACAACCTGGAATAATGCTAAACTGAAAATTAACAAGGTGCAACGCCACTTGTATCCCCCGCCAAGGGTTTCTAAGTTGAAAAAAGTAGAAAAAGGACTGTAACTGAAGAAAATAAAATGGACAAAACCTGTTACTTGTGAATATCCTTTCACCCATGGTAGTCTATCAGAATACCAAAGATCATTTAAATCTAACATCCACTGACTGAGATGTGAAGGTCCAAAGTTGTTACAGAGGGATGGATGGATGGATGGATGGATGGAAGACTGATGGATGGACAGACAGACGAATGGATGAACAAACAAACAAATGAATGAATGAATGAAATGAACAAACAAATGAATGGACGAATGGATGAACGAATGATTGAACGAATGAATGGACAAACGAATGAACGAACAAAAGAATGAATGGACAAACAAATGAAAGAATGGACAGACTCCATTTCTATATCCCCCGCAAACTTCATTTTGGTGGGGGAAAACTAACCATAGCCATAGCCAGGTCGTTAGGTAGAGGGTAATAATAATTAAAATACATTTTAGCACCTGAAGCTATGAATTGTCTTAATAAAAATATACTGAAACAGAATATTAATATGCAATCCAATGAAATTGCTGAATCATCACAAAAATAGCTACAGAAACAAGAGGCTCAAGAGAACCTAAAACGCTCACCTGGTCCAAGTTGTCCAAAACCTAAGGGTTATGTGTATGGAGAAAATGTAATCTGAATGAACGATATGACAGATTCGCCAGCAATTTTTTTGCCCAATTGTTTCAACTGCTCAGAAGAAAGCTTCATACCAAATACAAAATCACTAGTCCGTGCAGTTTGCGAAATATTGGACATTTCATTTTTTTTCTATTTTTAGCACCAGGTGTTCCCACGGGGAACCGCAAAAAATTTGGGGGGCATGAATGAAGTAATTAAGGTCAACTAATGCCACATATAAAATTTGGTGCAAATTGCTCCACTAGTTCTTGAAATAGAAATTTTCAGGGGAGCTCAAAAGTAAGCCCATCCCTTGAGAGCCCAAATATGGGCCTATCAACTTTCTTTGAACAACTTTTAATCTTGAACACCAGAGGAAGTTTCATACCAAATATCAAAGCATTCCCACTTGTGGTTCATGAGAAGAGGGTTTTTAATGAATTTCACGATATTTGGGCATAAGCCCAAGCCCAAAAAGGGCAGAGACCCCATTTGAACAAAACTACAACAGAATACCCCCAAGATGATGTGGCCCATATATGTTTCAATTTGGGCCATTGGTTTGTGAAAAGATATTTTTAAAAAGGTAAACATGTGATCTTTTTCCCATTGACTTCAGTGTTAAAAAATGCTGAGTCATCAAATTTTCATAACACCAAAAACAGACCATATGACATATTCACCAGCAATTTTTTTTGTCCAATTGTTTCAACTGCTCAGAAGAAAGCTTCATACCAAATACAAAATCTCTAGTCAGTGCAGTTTGCGAAATATTGGACTTTTAATTTCTGTTATATTCTTAGCTCCAGGGGTTCCCATGGGGAACCACACAAAAAAAATGTGGGCGCATGAATGAAGTACTTAGGGTCAACTAATGCCACATAAAAAATTTGGTTCAAATCGCTCCATTGGTTCTTGAAATAGAAATTTTCAGGGGAGCTCAAAAGTGAGCCCATCACCTGGAGAGCCCAAATATGGACATATCAACTTTCTTTGAACAACTTTTAATCTTGGACACCAGAGGAAGTTTCAAACCAAATATCAAAGCATTCCCACTTGTGGTTCATGAGAAGAAGATTTTTAAAGAATTTCATCACATTTGAGTATAAGACCACGCCCAAAAAGGGCGAGACCCCATATGAACAAAACTAAAACAGAATACCCCCAAGATGATGTGGCCCATATATGTTTCAATTTGGGCGATTGGTTTGTGAGGAGAAGATTGTTTTGTAAAAGCTAACGTACAATGAACGACAGACGACGGACGACAAGTAATGGCAATAGCTCACACCGACTTTCAGTCAGGTGAGCTAAAAAACGAATAGCAGAAGATTTTCAAGATAAAATTGTTTGTTAACTTTTGGAATCTTCAATTTTTTTCCAAATTAATACCAAATACAGTGAAATCCTGTTAACTGAATAGCCACTTTGCCAATGAAAAGTATTCAATTAACAGGAGTATTTAATTAACAGGGATTGTGTTTCACTTTCCTGTATTCTAGAGATAAACTTAGCTTTTCTTCTAATATATCTTGTTTGACAGAGCTCCATGAGCTCTGTCAAACAAGATATAATAGATTAAATGCCTGTATTGGATGCACTGAGGCCAAATGGGCCTGCAAACAAAGGAAAACTGTGGGGAGTCAGGGTAATTTCTCGACAGGTAACAAGATTTTTTATTCAATTAACAGGAGTTTACTCTCTAACCTATATTCAATTAACAGGTCAAATTTGTACTGGAGGTATGGTAAATGGTTTCGTGTTGGGAAATTATATTCAATTAACAGGGTTATTCAGTTAAGAGATATCCAATTAAGTGGGCTCCCCTGTATAATCATTTATGCAAAATCTCTAAGAGAAAAACCTACCTGCAAAGCTACCCAAACCACTCTTGTAATGGAGTGACAAACACTGTCCCAAATATAAGACTGTGCAATACTTTAATGTCTTGTAATGTCTGTTTACACAAAAAATCTGTATGAATAACAAGCTAAGGCTATCATAGTTCAAGGTTAATCATTTCCAAATAACAAGAAACTGAATGTCAGCAAAAGCTTAAATAGAATGTGTTTTATGTACATTATCTGTAGCAGTTGAAATATGCTGCAGGACATGAAAAAAACAAACTTCTCTATTTTCTGAATCTTTCAATTCCAGTCCCCTCACCCTTGTTCTGATTTCCCAAAATGTTTTAATGTCTGGTACTCTTGAGTTCCTAATAGTCATACATGTATGATTATTTTTTTTCGAACAAAATTCTGGCCTGATCCTTATTTGACCCTGTATGATTATTAATTTTAAAGCCCCATGAAGGTTCAAAATTCGATTTGATTTGAAATAGCCCCCATGATTCAATTCAATTTTAATCGTGCTGATACAAATATTTTTTAATTGTCGAGATGTTTTCAAAAACCTACAAAGTGTCTCCTCTTGAACTTTTCTTTTATTATCAGATGTGCAGAACATGGAGAGTGGATTGTAACTAAATCACCCATGGAGTGGAGTTATCACCCAAAGTATCACTTTCAAATTCTGTATATATGGACAGAAAACACAAGCAATGTTTCAGCCAATGGACCTCCGGGTTCAACCCGGAGATCCATTGGCTGGAACTTTGCATGTGATTGTTATGCTTTGCAAGCAATAATTGCAAATAACATAGGTTATGACCCCTCATTGGAACGAGGTCTCCTGTACAGCACATGGAGAGAGTATTATCATTAAATCATCTGCAGATTGGAGCCTCCATTGAGTGTCGACTCATTTGGTGTTGGTCCCAGGTCCATTGCCTTGTCAAACTAATAGAATAAGGTTGAAATTGAGTTGTGATGAATCTCAACAATCTTCACGTGCAATATCAAAAGCGCTGTGCCTCCAACTTCTGGAAAACTGACCTTTTTCAAACTCTTGTAATAATGAGAGGCAAAGTTATTTATTTATTTATTGGTGTTTAAGGTCACATACTTATGCACAATGGCCAATCATGACCATGACAGTTTTACGGGTGGAGGAAGCCAGAGTACCAAGAGAGAACTACCAGGCAACGATGAGCAGCTGCCAGCTCCCCAACATCGTAACCCTGCACTGCAGCAGAGGCAGGGTTAGATGGTTGAAGACATGCGTACCATCGGCATGCAGTGCCCCCATGTGGACAATCGGGGTTAAGTGCCTTGCCCAAGGACACAATGCAGGAGTCCGAATCGATCGCTCAGACAGTCACCCATCCAAGGACTAACTGGACTCGACGTTGCTTAACTTCGGTGATCTGACAAGAGCCGGTTACGAAACACCACCGTGCCCCCGAGAAACATACAACAAATGCTAATACTGATACTGACAAGGCCATGACATAATCTCACCTCTTCTTTGAAGTACTTGTAGATGTAGATTGTAGATGTAGATGGGATAAAACAATAACCCTTTACCTAACACGAAAAGCAGACGACACCTGCAAAAAAAATTCTTGAATAACTTATTTTTTTCATTTTTTGTCTCGAAAACATAGGTTATGACCCCTCATGGGACGAGCTCGAAGAACTCGGTCCAATGAGGGGTTATAACCTATGTTTTTGAAACAAAAAATAATGAAAATTAATTGCCGATTTTTTAGAACAGCGCTGGCCAGTTTTGGCCATTACGTTGGGTAAAGGGTTATATATTTTTTGAAAAACCAAAGTGAAGCTGAACATGGCTGTTGCAGATGAGTATCGGTGGGTGGAGTTTGTACATCAACATCTGCTTTCACTAGTAATGTACGTCTTAACCTTCTGATGTAAAAATATCAACATTTCGAGATGTAAATTTTTCCATCAATGCAACAAGAAATTTATCAAATTCAGTCTTGTTTCACAGATCTCACTGAACTTAGCCAAACAACACTGAATTGGTTAAACTCCCAGTTACATTGTGGGAAAAATTTGCTGCGTGAAATTTTGATGTTTTCACATCAGTGTGCAGAGGGAGAGTGTTAACTCCTTGCATGCTGTTGGTGAATATTCCTGTCCAAAATAGGCTTTCTCTTGTCACTGAAATAAGTATAATGTGGATATATTTATTTATTTTTTGTGGTTTAACGACACTTTCTATAGCCAGGGTCACCTTGTGTTGGACAGTTTTACAGGTGGAGGAAGCTGGAGTACCTGGAGAGAACCACCGAGCAATGGCGAGCAACTGTCAGGTTCCCCAACATACTAACTCCACACGTAGGGTTAGCACTGGATGAAGACAAGTACACCATTGACCTGCAGTACGCCCTAGTACACAATGCCACTGTGCCCCCCACCAGGTGGGTAATGGGGGTGAAGTGTCAAAATTTTACATCTATAAATTGTATGTAATTTTTCATCAATGATTCCTGGAGTTAAATTTAGATGAATTTTTCATTAAATCTAGTCTTGGCTGCTGTGAATCTAGTCATGGCTGCTTCACAGCAGCCATGACTAGATTTGATGAAAAATGTTCAGAAAATACTCAGTGGGTTAAGAGTTAAACACATTCACCAAACTTGGAAGGGAAAAGAGTTTTATCAATTTCTCTCAAACCAACTTACTGCATTTGGTCACTGTGTCCTATAAAACCAGTAAAGCATCAATTGTCCACTGCAGAAAACAAACAAAGCTCATTTTCCAAAGGTTACAACCACTGGAATCTAGACTTTATTGAATGTCTAACACAATTTCCTGGCAGTTCTATTTGAGAATTATAAGCATGTCTGGCAAAATTGTGATAGTATATATACCTCTGTTGAATTCATGGTGTTTCAGACTTTTTATTTTCTTGTTAGGGACATTATTCCCTAATATTATAAAATGTCATGGGTGTAACCAAAACTATCCACAATTTTTCTTTGATTCTTTGTGAAAGAAAGTATTGTGAAACATATCTCTTCATGAACAGGTGGTCTTAATGTGCAATGATTAGTGATTTAAAGGTCTGAATGATTGTCTCACCTGAAATTACTCAGCATATTCAACAGTACAAAGAAAAAGTAGTCTACCAGTGCACACATTTACACTGGCTGGTTTTTAGTAAGGGATATCAAGGAATGTAATTCTCCTATCTAATAATCAAAAGTGATGCACAAACTAATAATGTCTTCAATATTCCATTAGTTTACCAGAAATTCATTTGGCCACAGATCTATGAATTTTCTATTCATTTATTTGGATCAAATTTAAGTATAAATGTCAGGCCTGGCATTCTTAAAAATGCAGGAGGGCTAAAACTCGCTCCCCTTGCATGCCCGAGGCGAGCGATCAGCTCTCCTCAAGCTTACAAAAGCTGAAATTGCAAAATAAAGTTTTACTGTTAATGAATTCTGCCAAGTAAGCTTTGTACATTTTATTTGGTGCTGCTAACAAGGTAGTCTCTGCGACACAGCTACACTGACCCTCTCACACCTCCAGGCCTTATCAAGGCCCAGAGATGTGGGAGGGGCAGTGTGGCCATCTTACCAAGACCACTAACATACATGTAGCAGAGATCTTAAAGATGTTGGTTTTAAGCATAGGCTGTTATGGTAATCATTATTTTCTAAGGCCAGGAGGGCTAGTTCTCGCCCTCCTTAATTTTTTTATGGTGAGCAGTAGGCGGGCGAATAAATCACATTCTCCTGAAAATGCCAGGCCTCAAATGTTAAAATGTACTTCTCTGGACTGTATGAAAAAAATTTAGAGGGGGGGGGAGGGGGGGGGGGGGGGGTCTGCAAGGGTGCAACGATGCATCTAGTTATCAATGCATCACGATGCATTCAATTCATGATTTATCCATCTGAATGATTTGATGCATTGTTGGCAGCCCTACTCATGTACTAATATTGGATACCATAACTAAAACATTTTTAGATAGGTCTGAAAAAGTAACAGAATGTCTCCTCTTAAATGCCTGGTAAGTATACAAACTCTCTCTCTCATTATCTATCTATCTCTCTGTCTATCTGTCTGTCTCTCTAGAGAGAGAGGAGAGACTAGAGAGAGTAGAGAGAGAGAGCAAGAGAGCGAGTTGTGTTTATGTTGCAATATATCCTGAACATCCTGTTCTCCTAACTCAAAATCTTCTGTGGTTTTATTTGCATTGCATTGCACATCGCATCATGAGAAAAAAAATTGGGATTTGCATCGCATCGTGAACATCCACATCATTGCAGCCAGGGGGTTTTACAGCTGGGTAATTTTGAAGGCCAGAAACACCTGTTACTGAAGTCTACTGACAATGGGACCATCCACATAAGAGATATAGAACAAAGATATAATGCCACATGTGGAGAGGTGGTTTGCATGTATTTTCTTTGTTTTACTGCAGGGACATAACTCACTAGAAATCAATTCCCATAAACAATCTTCATTCCAAATTTCAGTGAAATCTGATAATCCAAACCTTATAGAGCAAAGACATTATGCCACATGTCGGGAGGTGATTTGTATGTATTTTCTTTGTTTTACTGCAGGGACATGACTCATTTGAAAACCTTTTTCCATAAACAATCTTCATTCCAAATTTCATTGAATTCTGATAACCCAAACCTGAAATATGAGGCGAAAAGACAAAAAATTGGCTATTTTACGAGGGAAACAGCAAATTTTCAAAGTTAAAAAGAGGGATAAGTCTGAAAAGTGAAAAGTAAGAAATATTATTAGAGACCCATCTGAAAGCCTTTCCATTAACAATTTTCATTCCAAATTTCACTGTGATCCAATAACCAAAAACCTGAGATACGAGGCGAACAGGCAAAAAACAGCCTATTTTTGTATATTCAAAGGGCTATAATTCACAGAAAAAATATTCCATCAGCAAAACAGCTGCTGCTGCTTAAAGATCTCATGATAATGAACATCTGTATCAAATGTCATAGAAATCTGAGCAATAATGTTGAAGTTATAATGCGAACAGACATCTAAGTGCGCATGGACAGACGTACGGAGGATGCATGGATGGACGCACAGGTATAAAAATATTGATACCATGTGCAATGAGTAAAGGGTTAAATCTTTTCCAGGATTCCAAGGGAATTTTTCCAAAACTTAACATGATTATGGGGAAATCTGGAAATGAAAGCAAATTTTTTCAAGTATCGCGGTCACATAAAAGTCCTGGACTATCCTGGATTATGACCCAGATGCTTGAGAAATTCAATTTTTATTCTCATTACCAGTTCCACATTACACAGTACATTGTAAGAAATAATTTAACATACAAAATTTAATGCATGAATCTATTGAATCATAAAGACTAGAACAATTCTTCTTTTTCATACTGAATCAAAATGTGCAATGTTTTGTGGATGCATTTTTGGAAGGTTTGATACTGGACCATTACATTTTATTGGAAGTTTCCATGTTTTTCCAGACAAGAAGCAAAAAAAATACTTCCATTTTCTAGGACCGTAAAAATAATTTTCAATTTCTTTGACTTTTCCAGGACCAATACAAACCCTGTGTATCTTTGCAGGGTTGGCAATAGCTTTTCAGAGCTCCAGAGATAAGATTTGTGTACTTTATATTGAGATTTAACCCTTTATCCAACGTAACGGTCAAAACCGGACAGCACTATTCTCAAAAATCGCCTATTTATTTTCATTATTTTTTTCATTTTTTGTCTCCAAAACAAAGGTTATGACCCCTCATTGGAACGAGCTCATCGAGCTTGTTCCAAATGAGGGTAATAACCTATGTTTTTGAGACAAAAAATGAAAAAAATTAGTTACTCAAGAATTCGTTTTGCAAGTGTTGTCTACTTTTCCTGTTAGGTAAAGTGTTAATGATACGGTGGAGCCCACTTAATTGGATATATCTTAACTGAATAACCCTGTTAAATGAATATAAAAATAGGTTATAGAGTAAACTCCTGTTATAAAATCTTGCAACGTGTCGAGAAAATACCCTGACTCTCCCCAGTTTCTCTTTGTTTATAGACCTATTTGGTCTCAGTCGGTGCAATAAAGGCATTTAATCTATTATATCTTGTTTGACAGAGCTCATGGAGCTCTGTCAAACAAGATATAATACAATAAATGCTAAGTTTATCTCTAGAATACAGGAAAGTGACACAATTTCTGTCAATTAATTACTCCTGTTAATTGAATAATTTTGATTGGCAAAGTTGCTGTTCAATTAACAGGGTTCCACTGTACTTTCAACAGCCAGTTTCATATAACGGTATTGTCGGACAGTTTTAAGGGTGGAGAAAGCCAGATTAGCTAGATATAACTAGGAAACAGCTGCAAGTAACTGTCAAACTACTACTTACTAACTCCACAAAAGCAGGTAATAAGCAGTGGCTGCAGGCATGTGTACCATTGGTGTGTAATATGCCTACTAGTAGCACATAGCACCTCCATGAAATCAACTTGGTATTACGTGTCTTTCCCAAGGACATAACACAGATATCACAGGTTGGGATGAAACTTATGACATTTTGATCTTAAGTCCCATGCTCTAACGAAGGAGCCACCAAGCTCCCAATTTGGGTATAAAGTGTATTCAACCCTTAACAGATTTTGCAATGCAAGTTTTACCCTGTTTGCAAAATATAAACAAATGATGTCTCAATGCTGTCTGTATGAAAAGAATGCCTTTTGAGATAAATAAAATGTCTTGTGAGATGAATAGAAAGTCTTGATTCTGTTGACAGAGGTTGTTTACATAGGCTTTAGATAAAAAGTTCCAGAATAAGGAATTTCTCCAATGTTCTATTTTCTATTAATTTTTGATTGGTTGATTAAAGTCACCTCATTAACTCTTTGATTGCTGCTGGTGGATATTCCTGCCCAGCACAGGGTTTCTCTTGTTATTGAAATCAATATAATTTGAGCATATTTAATCATATTTTCCCCTTGTAAATTGAATGGATTTTTTCATCAAAGATTTCTTGTGTTATACTAAGATTAATTTTTTATCAAATCTAGTCATGGCTGCTTCAAAGCAGCCATGACAAGATTTGATGAAAAATATCTTTAAAATACTCAGCAGGTTCAGAGTTAAGCTTCAGGATGTCAGATTCCAATTTCAAGTAAAGAAGGGTGACTTACTTAAACAATCAAACAATATGTACAGTGATCAAAATATAGATTCTGTGTAACAGTAGCTGTAAATACGTTGATAGGTACATCAAAGGTCAGTCAGTGCAAATGGGTGTTCACACAAGCCAGAGTCTGCTTATTGTAAATAAAAAAAATCCGGCAAGAGGATCACAGATCCACAAGTCGAGTTTTGACATTAAATTTCGTGAAACGTCAGAAAAGCAAGTAATTTGTCGCAACAGCAATTTTTGCCAACACTAATAACTACAGTTTTCATGCCCCCACTCTTAAAAAACTTTTACTTCAGGCAGTTCCTACCATTGCCCTATTCTCACTCTATCTCAGAACACTCAAAACCAATTTGTTCAAAAAAATCTGTTTATAGTAACAGTGACCTTGGTCGTGGGGCAACAGACCCCAAAATCAGTACGTGTCTCCTTTCCTCTGGAGTAACCTTTGGTGTAAATTCAGTGAAGGTGTGACAAATAGAGCTAAAGTTATTGCCCAGAAACCAATTTGTCGAAAAAAATTCTATTTATAGTAACAGTGACCTTGACCTTGGGGCATCAGACCCCAAAATATATAGGTGTCTTCCTTTCCTATGGAATAACCTCAGGTGCAAATTTAGTGAAGGTGCAACAAATAGAACTAAAGTTATTGCACGGAAACAAATTTGTTGGAAGAAAATTCTATTTATAGTAACAGAGAACTTGACCTCGGGGCATCAGACCCAAATAGAACTAAAGTTATTGCCCGGAAACCAATTTGTTGAAAAAAATTCTATTTATAACAACAGTGACCTTGACCTCAGGGCATCAGACCCCAAAATCAATAGGTGTCTTCCTTTCCTATGGAGTAACCTCTGGTGTAAATTTGGTGAAGGTACGACAAATAGAACTAAAGTACTAAAGTTATTGCCCGGAAACCAATTTGTTGGAAAAAATTCTATTTATAGTAACATTGACCTTGACCTTGAGGCTTCAGACCCCAAAATCAATAGGTGTCTTCCTTTCCTATGGAGTAACTGGTGGTGTAAATTTGGTGAAAGTGTGTCAAATAGAACTAAAGTTATTGCCCGGAAACCAATTGTTTAAGCCCTCCGCCACTTCATCAAACTAAAAGTCGAGTTTGACTTTGTCAAAACTCGACTAAAAATAATACTTTTAGAAAAACATTAATTGTGTAAAATTATTAACAAAGGCCATATCAATTCTGTTATTATAATAGGGGGCCATAACACCGAAGCCCACCAAAATAGGACGTTCTCATCTAGACTTTATACAGAGTCATTCTACCAAGTTACAATGAAATCCCTTCATAAATACGACCTGTAGGCTGCTAAAGGTTTTCGAGTTTCAGGCCTGCACAGCCATCATGGTTGACTGATAGCATCCAAAATGGCACGATCTTATCTAGAGACTAGACATGACCTCAAACCTGCACATGAAATCTGGTGCTAATCTGACAAGAACTACATGTACAGGGTGTAGCCTGTGCTAAAGGAAATGTAACAAACTCACACACACACGTAATGGAAATAGCTTATCTTGACTTTGTCAAGTTAAGCTAAAAAATGCACCAAAAATTTTGCCTTCACAGCATGTTTAAATTACAATACAGTCAAGACAACTCACTAGTAGCTGGATACTCTCGGGTTCCAAATAAATTAGCAGACCCAAATAAAAGTGCAGGGTGGAAAAAGACATAAAAATTAATAAATGTGCAGACCCAAATAATAGTACAGGGTGGAAAAATGCTAGCATGAATCTATGGATATACAACTCGGTGGGTGCAAAATAAAGATGATCCAAGTGGAAGTTGAAAAGTAAAACTAATTTTCTGAAAGTGATGGTAAATAGTAGATAGTAAAAAAGAGAATTAAGATTCTCTTTTTAAAATGTGAAATATTGGAAGGTTAAAAAGTTGATAAAATACAAGAGGACTTAATCGCTCACCTGACAAAGTGGTTCAAAGAAGTACTTTGGGTCACAGTTAGTCATGGTTCATCAACACTACAGAGGAGTGAAGTCATGAAATTATTTGTAACTTTGGTGTTCATGTCAGATGATTATAATCACTGGTCTTCCTCACTGCTTCCACTTCTATCAGCTGTAGACAAGCACTGCTAAACTTTCAATGGTTGTTTTGTCACTGCAGTTTGAAAAGCAAATTTTATGGAAAAGCATTAAGGAATGAATTTGCTTAACCTTGAACCTAACCTGCCCTTTCCACCAGCCCCCCCCCCCCCCTCCACCACCCATAGAGAGCCCAAATATTAAGCCAGGAACTTGAATTGAACAAACTTGAATCTGATCCCCCCAGAGATGTTATATACCAAATATGAAAGGATTCTGACAGGTGGATCTGAAGAAGTTTTTTAAAGAAATCACCTCATATTGCACTAAGTTAAATCTTGGGCACCAACAGAGAGCCCAAATATTAACCCAGGGACTCGATTCTGACCAATGGATCTGAATAAGAATATTTTTAAAGACATTTCCTCATTTTGCACTAAGTTAAAATTCAGGCTCCTATATAGAGGAACAAACTTGAATCTGACCGCTCCCAAGAGAAGATGTATCCCAAATATCCAAAGATTCTAATTGATGGTTCTGGAGAAGAGGATTTTTGTTGTTGATTTTTTTCAAATATATGGGTACTATCAGAGTTATCCCCCTTGTGAACAAACTTGAATCGACATATGATAAGGAACAAACACACCAGATTTTGTTCAATTTGATCCAGTAGTTTCTGAGGAGAAGTCGATAATGTAAAGTTAACGCCCGATAGACAACGGATGGATGGATGGACGATGGATTGAAAGTGATTAGTAAAGCTCCCCAAGCTTTGCTCAGGTGAGCTAAAAATAAACATGCAGACCCAAATAAGGACAGTGCAAGGTGGAAAATTTTGTGAAAATACTTTTAATTGGAACCGGGGAGTATCTCCAAAGTGAAGAACTCTGTTAATTGCATAATGCATTTAATTTCAAAACACCAAACCATTTACCATACTTTTGGAACAAATTTGACCAAAAATTGCATATACCAGGTATGTGAAAGAATAAACTCTGGTTTGGCCCCACAAAGTAGATCTTGTTTTTCAGGCCATTTTTTGTACAATTGCATGGAGGTGGGCAGTTTTATTTATTTCTTATTTTTGTAATTATTTCTTTGCCATCAAAAGTTCATATTCCTGGTTTGTTCTATGTTTCAAGCCTCATAATCTACAGGATAGAATGGGCGGTGGTAGTGTATTTCATCCCTTAAGTGCAAGAAGGCTTCGCAATGCTAAAGCATTGCAACGCCTTGTTGCACTCAAGGGACAAATTTATCAATTTTATTAACTTGGGTAAAATATTAGGCACGAACCATTTAATTTTTATTTTTTTAAGTTTGCATTGGTTATAAAAAGAGAGCATGTGGCAGCCAAAATGGCCTTGCAGGAGGGCCTGAGAAACAGATTCTTAATTTTCTTAGGCCTTAATTGAATAAATCTGTTAAAGAATTACTCTGACTACTGGTACTGAATACCCGACTTTATTGTCCCTTCAAACCTTAACATGTTGGACATTTTTTTAAATATTTTTCGTCAAATCTAGTCATGGCTGCTGTCAACGCCTGAACGCAAAATTCAATAATGTTCAATTTAATTGAAAAAATTAGTAATAAAAAGTTAAGTCAATTTGCAGAGGAATATATGGTGAAAAAGACTACAATTATATTTCTCCTAGTAGCAAGAGATCCGCCAGCAGCATGCAAGGAGTTGAGCCTTAGAACATTCAACTTAATCTGTTACATCCTGTTTTGACAGACCTCCCATGATGGGAGTGTGGGGAACAAATAAATTCCAGTTTAGGAACAGTGATAAAGTTATTTTTTTATCTCTTCGGGAGCGCAATGACTCAGTGGTCACGGAATTGGACTTCAAACCAAAAGGTCCACAGTTCAATCACCACCAGGGGTAACTTTGTTGTGTCTATGAGCAAGACATTTAATCCTGATTACCCACATGGCTAACCATGCTTGTGTGGAGTTAGTACATTAGGGTGTCTAGCAGTTGCTCGCTGTAGTTCTCACCAGGTACTCTGGCTTCATCCACCTGTAAAACTGTCCGACACGAGGTGACCCTGACTTTTGAAAGGGTCGTTAAATCAAAAAAAATACAGTTTTTATCTGGATAGTTTACTACTTGTATCGTAACCCCAAAAAAGTTTCAGCAATATCAGTCAAGTTAATTAATTTATAATTAGAATAGCTTTCTGTAACAACACACACCCGAAGTTTATTTTGGGTATGGTTAAATTAGTACAAACTTGGTCGTACAGATGGTGATATCATTTTTTCGTGAGCTCATCATGCGAGTCCAACTCTCTCCATATCAATACAATAATGAATTTGCAAGTCAAAATTTCACTCCAATACTCTTGGGTGCCAAATAATCATAAATGTATGATTATTAATGTTGAGCACTTTTTCTGCCCTCTATGATATGATACTCAGGCCTGGCATTTTTAAAAATGCATGAGGGCTAAAAATCGCTCTCCTCACATGGACAAGGGGAGCGATTAGCTCTCCTCAAGCTCAGATAAGCTAAAAGTGGCAAAATGAAGTTGTACTGTTAATGAATTCTGCCTAGTGGGCTTTGTACATTATATTTGGTGCTGCTAGCAAGGTAGTCTCTGTGAGATGTTACACTGCCCCTCCCACACCTCTAGGCCTTGGCAAGGCCCGGAGGTGTGGGAGGGGCAGTCTGGCTATCTCGCAGAGACCATTAACATAGCATAGATATGAAAACCTGTGGGCTTTAGGAATAGGCTGTTGTGGTAATCATTATTTTTTAAGGTTAGGAGGGCTATTTTTCGCCCTCTTCAATTTTTTTAAGGCGAACAGGAGGCAAGCGAATAAATCGCTCTCCTGAAAAGACCAGGCCTGGATACTTATTCTGATATGTATGATTATTAAATTCTCAGTTGTAATCAAGGGACGAAATTCCACTGTAATGATTGTGGGATTCCTTTTATAGTACTTTCACATAGTGAAGACTTTGTTAGGACAGGTAACTCTTTTAATGTCTTACTACAAAATATTTACCAACAAACCCAAAGATTATTTGTTTAACCCTTTACCCAACGAATCGCCCGCATCCGCCCGCGTAATATGCAAATTGAACAGTTGAAAAAATTAGATTTTTCAAAATATTTCAACAAAACCATATCATGTGACCCCTCATTGGAACGAGCTCAACGAGCTCGTTCCAATGAGGGGTCACATGATATGGTTTTGTTGAAATCTTTTGAAAAACTTAAAAAAATTATATTTAAAATAATAAATTTTGATATCGTCTGCATTGGGTAAAGGGTTAATATACAAGTAAAACTAAAAAAAACTATTAGACAGGCATTCTACTTACAAAATAAAATTTATAGTTAACCACAGTTTACTTGTTGTAAACTACTTGACCTTTCCAGTACTGAATTTATATTAAAAGAACAAAGTATTATTAGTACTTTTCTCAACACCATCAGTGTTGAGATGGGTACAACTAATACCTCATTTGGCAAAGGTGTCAAGATTGATGACGTTCCACTTGATCTGATCAGCCTGTTATAGAACAGTCTTTGAAATCGTACATAACAATTGCGACAACGTGAGAGTTCTGGTGCTGTGAGATGGAATTTATTTCTTTTCATTAAAATGGCTTTCAGCCAGTTTAAAGTTTTGAGTTTAAACCCTTGTTGGGGACGGCTAAAATAGTTTGGCTCGGGATCTAAATTTTCATGTAAAGCTTAGCAGTTAAGGTCTAAGATGATCGCAAAGTTAAGGCTTGGAAATAAGGTCAACTCAAAAGTTCCACACAGTATTTGATAATTTATTATACTTTTAAGTTGTATTTGTTTATACTTATGTTGAGGTGAAATTTTGCTTGGTTAAAAATAAAACACAATTTTTCATAATTGCAGTTGAGACTTGTGTGTTTTACCAATTATACAGTAGTCAATGTAGGGTTCTAAAAAGGAGCCAATTCTTACCCATTAGAACCGCTACATCGATAAAGTAACACTAGCTATTAATATTTAAAATTAGAAACATACCAGTCCTAAATGACTGAACTAATCTCAGACATCATTCCTGGGAAAGTTCTCCAGGAAAGCGTTCAAAGGAATGATGTCTGAGACTTGAATTTTACCAAGCATAAACATAAACCATGCATAAATAGATTCACTTCAAAGACCACCCCCCCCCCCCCCACATCCCACACCCCCACCACCTGTACTATTATTCTGGTCTGTACTATTAGTATTATTAGATTCAGGCTATTTTTCCACCCTGTACAGTAGAATCCTCTTAATTGAATATCCATTTTGCCAGTGAAAATTATTCAATTGACAGGAGTACACAATTAACAGTGATTTGGTCAGTTTCCAGTGTTCTGGAGGTCAACTAAGTATTTATTCTATTATATCTTGTTTGACAGAGCTCATAGAGCTCTGTCAAACAAGATATAATAGAATAAATGCCTGTATTGGATGTAGTGAGGCCAAAAAGGTTGATAAATAAGGGGAATTTGGTGTGTGTCACAGTAATTTTTTCGACGTATTATAAAAATGTATATACAATTAACAGGAGTTTACTCTACAACACATATGCAATTAACAGATCAAATTTGTATTGAAGGTATGGTAAATGGTTTTGTGTTTAAAAATTATATTCAATTAACAGGGATATACAATTAAGAGATATCCAATTACGTGGGCTCCACTGTACTATTATTCTGGTCTGTACTATTATTTGGAACCTAAGACTAATGCTGGATATACTATTTTATTAGTGTAATACAGCAGCAACAAGCCAGAAAATAAGCAGACTGTCATCTTCAAAATGAGGTCCCCAGAGGGTGAATGAATTTAGTGATGCTACCCTGCACAGCAGGGTAGCATCACTAAATTTACCCTCCATGAACCTCAGTCTGAATCGGGATCACAAAACTAAATAGAAAGAGGTACCCAAAGGATAAATTGGCCCACTGAATGGAAGAGCATCATAATTGGAGACATTTTGAGCAATCAATGTTTGGGGATGTTTTGACCAATGCTTGGGGACATTCTGACCAATGCTTGGGGGCGTTCTGACCAATGGCAATGCCTGCAGATTTTTTTATCAAAGTTTGGGGACATTTTGACCAATTTATTTTGGGGGAAATTTTGGTTTGGGGACGTAATGACCAGCACTCCTGTGGGGTGTGGTGGAACCTGCATGTCACAGACTTTTAAACATTGCACGAACGAGTGTTTAGTTTGTGCACCCTTTGAGCAAATGTCCTTTAACCTTTATACCATTCATGCAAGTTCTTTTCTGTAATGTGAAACAACAACTGAAAAAGTGAAATGGGTTCAGCAAAAAAAAAAATGGGGTAAGCAAAATTTTTTGGCTTATCAGAATTTCAGGTAAAGCAAATGTTCAATTTTCAAAGGTCTGATGTCACACTACACATGTACGCACTGGTTACCACGATTACAGGACGTTCTGGTCCTGGGAAGCTTCGGCCGGGATGTTTCAGCCCCCTGAGAGGATGAATCGTCTCACTTTAAAATAGTTTTTCGGAGTTCTTTATGTTTATAAAATGTCTTTATATTTAATTATTCTGGTGAATATAGATATGAAATACTTAAGTATACCTTTGTGAAGAGTGTTTTTCCTAATCTGTGGGATATATATTTGAATAAATTGTGGTTAACTTACCGAATAGTACGTACGAATGATAAATCCACAAATAAATCCATTTTTGAGAACGAGAGGAATAACGAGAATGCTAAATCTATCTAAAATTGTGTTCCTAATTACACAGGAATACCTTCATAACTGTGTGTACTGTTACGCCCAAATCTTTAACTCTGAATTTGACCAAAGCTGAATTCGGCAAAATTGCGGATGTCGGCCTGAAGACAATTTACAATCAGAAGAAGTCGGTCCAGATATTCCTTCAGTAGTTTTTGGCCTTGCCCTTCCTCCCAGCAGACTACATACTTCCAACATACAACCACCTTGCTTCGAAAGCAAATACATTGATAAATATGTGGACAGATTGTGGCAATACAGAAATGCCAAGATCAAGACCCCAGAATTTCTGCTTGCAGTAAATGCATCTTATAAAATGGGAAAAAAAAATAGAGAATAAAACTTAAATTGAATGCTACAGATTTGAAACATTTGTCATTATATAAAAACAACATAAATATTTTTATTTATATCAAAAACACTAAAATAATGTTTAAATTAAATTATAATCACACACGTTTTTTCTACAATTATTGTCTTGCATAATCAAAATTTGTTATGTCATTACAATTCATGTGATTCGTTTTTTGAAATGTTTTTGTTGTAAATATTGTTGTATTCCCATGTTAAGGGGCTATATAAGTAATGGAATTTTGTTTATTTTGAAGTTTCCACCTCTCATATTCCTTAAATTCAAATTAAATATACACAAATTATACATCAAAATGAAGGTTGAGATGTATAGAACACGAAACACACTGGTTCCTGGAAGTCGTATTCGTACCAGAACTGATAAAATAATATTTTGCGAGAACTCGTAACCAAATGTGCTTCACATATCCAAGAACAAAGCTAGGCATTCAAAACAACTTTCGAATGCTGCAATAGAACTGCATTTGGGAAAAGGACAACACTGTCTGCATTTTTTATTGAAGATGGATTCCATGTTCAACGGACATGCGCAAATCACTCGATACCACAAATTTCTATAAAATCAAAATCGTAATTCTAAGAAATTTAACCAGGTGTCATGATACCTTGCACTGAATATGGCAACTTTGCAGTCTATATATATAATGATGACTAGTATGCTGTATTTAGCATTTTAAGCAATCTTTCTCATTATTTGATTTTAGACGGCGTTGTTTTTCGATGTTTTTCCCGTACGATGATGTAGACCGGAAATCGAAAGTAAGAACATATGTAAACAAAGCAGTCACTTTGAGAATTGACCCCATGCAGCTCTGTTGCTGTGTTCTGAACCTGATTTTGATGCCCAAGCTTTGTTCTTGGATATGTTAAGCACATTTGGTCACAAGTTGTTCTCAGGAAATATTATTTTATTATCAGTTACGAATACAGTAGCAGACTTTCAGGAACCATTGGTGCCTGCTGTCAACTCTATGAGTTGATTTCATATATATTTCGTGTTCTCTATTGCCCAACCTTCATTTTGGTGTATAATTTGTGTATATTTAATTTGAATTAAAGGAATATCAGAGGTGGGAATTTCAAAATAAACAAAATTCCATTACTTATATAGCCCCTTAATCATTATCAATAAAGTGTTGTGTGATTAAAACGTTTTGTTGTAAATAAATGTTTTTGTAATTTTGTTAATCATATATCAATAAAGTCAGACATTAACCCTTTACCCAACGAATCGGCCGCAGCTGCCGCGTAATATGCAAATCCAGCAGCTAACAAAATATTATTTTTCGAAAAACTTCATCAAAACCAGCTCGTTCCAAAGAGTGGTCACATGATATCGTTTTGTTGAAATTTTTTGAAAAAATTTTAAAAATGATATTTAAAATAAATTTTTAAATCGTCTGCGTTGGGTAAAGGGTTAAGGTGTCGTGTGATTCGTGTGATTGGTTATTAATCAACAAGCTTTAATGCTTCCTATCCTAATTACCCCAAGGGATCAACACATCATAACCAGGGGCCGAAACGTCCCGGCCGAAACGTCTCAGGACGGCTCATCCCATGTCCGAATCGTCTCAGGGCCAAAACGGCCCGATGCCTTCACAACAAACCACACAAATCAAATAAATGTGATATTGGTATTAACAAATCAATCAACCGTTGTCAGTATCTACTCACACGATTGGCGTCGAACTTGAACAAGTGAAGTAATATTTGCACAAGCAGTGTCAAATAAATTTTGTCATTTTAAACATGCGAATACAGCAGTTTGTGTCAGAATTTTAACCCGTATTCAGTTTGAAAACTTCTCTTCTCAAGGTCAGTGCTGAAATGTCAAGGACGTTTGCTATCAAGTTGGCAACACTTCAACTTCAAGGGGTCGATACATCCTTTGTTCTGTTGCTGGTCAGTTGTGGTTATATCTTATTTGAGAATATTTTAGATGGTCCAACTGGACGTAATGCATTGCTATCACAAAATAGTGTTCCAACATAGTATCTATCAATAGTGTGCAGTTGGCAATTCTTTGCGAACTTGACTGTAAGTGATTCCAATGTTTGGGGATCTCGAACAGGGATGTGAACCTAAGTGCTACAATTATCCGCACACATATCAGTACGCCCCAAGTCGTTTCGTTCCAACCATATTCTCACAGAATATAAAGAACGTCTAAAAGCACAAACACCTCGAGCAGACCATAAACGGGGTACGGGACTCTTCTCCTGGGCCAACTCGCCCGAGGGGGCGAGTTGGCCCGATTTTGGGAGCGAGATGACAACAACAGGGATGAGTCGGGAGTGTCGAAAAAATACTGACGAATATTAACTATTTTAACTGTGTAAAAACTGTGCAACAGTGTGATTTTTAGTGTATAAGTGTTCCAGTATAAACATTCACCCCACACCCGAACTCTTTTTAAAGTTTTACGTCTGTGATGTCGATTTTTTTAGACTTTTTAACTTGTGATTTTACTCGTGGAGCTGCGGCCATTTTGAATTATCGAACAATACAATTTGTTTATTGAACTGTAAACAAAATTGACCATTTTAAATAGGCCTGCCAAACAATATCCTTTAGAATATACCTCTTAGATATGCTGTGATTTACCCTGAAATAACCACATTAGAACATTTTACCCAAAATCTGACCTTTGTGGCAAACAGAAATTCCTGTCTCCCTATTTCGTGTATAAATACAAATTAGTGATAATTCAATGAGTGGACATTGGGGACGCCCTGACTCTACCTGCAGCGCTATGGCATTAGCAACAAGAACTATCCAATCGAAGTCTATGTGGCAGACGACAACACGGTCGCAAGCTACCACCGTGGCCAATATGAATCAAAATGATGAACACCAGTCCCGGGTCCTAAACAATGACGCCTTGTCATTCGACCCTACAAGAATATCAACAATAAAAATGAAGGGTTACAACCTGAATCCAGAAAAGGTACTTGAAAAGAAGAGACAAGCCTGCAATCGTCCTTTTATTAACATAATTCCAAAAGACTCTGGACGCCAACTTAAAATAGAATGCAGCGCAGGCTGCTATGAAATCTTGAAACAAGAAATTATCAACAATCTCTTCAATCCAAGCTTTTCTGAACAGCACCAAATTTATGCCGAAATCACAACAGTCGTGGAACAAACTGGAAATTCACCAGAGCTTATTATAAAGGCGCTAAATAGACTCCAAACAGGAGGGGGGGGGGGGGAGAGATCTAAGTTTACAATTAATCTCTATCACACTCAATCATCAATACTTGTTAATGGCCGATACACGGCATACTTCCATGATGATATACTCCCAGACATAATTGAAGCTATTAAACAGAAACCTGGTATGTCCAAGCTGGACAGTCATATAGCCGCACTAATTGACCGATGTGTAACTAAAAGTGTCAACAACCCTGATGCCAGTACAAGCATGGTGTGTCTTGCAGAAGGCGAAATCCTTGATGCCTCAAACCGCTCTGTAGCCAATACATCTCTTACAATCTGTCAACATTGTAAACTGTACGTAAAGACAGAAGGACTGGCCTGTGTCATCTGCAATCAGTGGTACCACGATGAGTGTGAGCATATAGACCAAGAGTTAGGAGACTTTTATCGAAATGGACCATCCTACAGCTGCCTCTCCTGTCGTCATCTGACCATCTTGGCACAACCTAATGATGAAAATGACGAAAATGACAAGGATAATACAACCAACAAATCTTCTAATAACTTCACAGGAAGTCACATAAAGATCATTGATGATGCTTGTAACAAATCTGGCGTCGTACAGACATCCACCAACTTAACCGTACCTGATGACAGTCCAACTTTAAATGGGAAATCCAGGAATAAGCAGGATAAGCCCAGTAAGAAATCTGACCCAGTACAATTGCCTACCAAACGAACCGTAACTGATAACCCAGCTACCAACGACTTGGTACAACCATTCAACAAACCTATCTCAACTGAAGACAATTCAATCATTATCAACAAAACACAGCATGGAAATGACTCCCATTCCATTGAATTTGATGCTGATAATGGGCAAAAAACTCATTCCATTGAACTTGATGCTGACAATGTACCTAGTGACATTCCAAATCACAAAAAGACAAAACCAAAGATGTTGAAACAAAAGAAAGTAACATTAAAGACTAATATAGACTCAGATATCGTAGATCAACTGCGACATGCCAACTCAGTTATAACTGAACTTGAAACAAAAGTCACAACTCTTGAGAATTCCAATAGAATCCTCCGTATACATGCCAGCAATCATAGTAAAGAGGAGCCATTAGCATCCAGTAATGTTACCCAGCATCAATACTCAGAACTTACCTCTGTAAAACAACAAATGCATCAATTAGAAATCCAACAACTACAAATGAGAATGTCAACATTAGAGTTAAACATACTTACGCAGCAGAGAAACTTATATAAGGGGCCATGGAATACCTTTGTACAATCACCTCCTATGTTTCACTGTCAACCTATGATGCATACACCAGTTAATATGCCATTCCATCATCCAACCTGCATACCACCAACATTCCACCCACCATCTGGACCACCACCGCAGGCAAAAAAAAAGAGACGAAGAATTGAGTCCACAAGCAACGTACTATTCGGGAAGAGAAGCGGGGTATAATTGTAGGACAACTCCCACAGTTTACCAGCACGTTCCACCAGTAACGACTCACCAACAACAAGATCGAACCAAGTCGCAACAAAGTCAGCGTCGTGACAGACTACATTCCACCAACTATGAAAAAAGAGGCAGCATGAAAATAAACCGTGATTTGAGATATGATAGAACATTACCCCCACGACTACAGCAGTATAATAAAGAGGTACCGCCACAGGGGAAAAAGACTGAGCACACACCTAAGGTTAATAGTCGTCACTCAACACCCAAGAAGGTTACCTTTCACAACAATGACAGTTGTATGAATCTTTCACCTGCATTAACTAATGTAACAAATGTCAGCCAAACACAGATTCACGAAAATGCTGGAGCTGAAGATTCTTTTTTAGGGCATGGCCGAGCCCAAAACGGACATTAGCGGGCAATAAAGCCTCAAAAAAAGAACTTACTCTGATGTTATTTAATGTAAAGAATGCCAGCACAAACACCCCATATCTTCAGGAGCTCCTTCATAGCTGTGATATACTATGCCTTCAAGAACACTGGCTATATGATTTTCAACTTAAGGAGTTAGGAGATGTATCTAAATGTCATGCTGCCCATGCAAAAGCAGTTGACTCATACAACCCAATATCACCTCTACAAGTCCCAAGAGGATACGGCGGTGTTGCCATCCTATATCGCAAGGACCTTAACATTCAATTTAAAAAACATCCTGATGGAGGTACAAGAATCCTAGTAATGGAAATAGTATCCAACCCTCCTATTTGTATCATTTGTGCCTACCTGCCGGCACGTGGTAATTCGACTAAAGATGAATTTACTGCAACATTGGATGAATTAGGTGAAATAATGCAAAAATTTGGTAAATCCCACATGATCATCATCTGTGCTGATATGAATTCATCCCTGCAACTTCGAGGAGGGAATGAACGTGATACGAATCTAGCTAAGTTTGTAAGTACTACAGAACTCTGCCACCTACAGACTGGAAAACCCACCTTCTTCCACGTCAATGGTAAGGACGAGGCTGGGATTGACTACATTATGTTCAACTCGAAGGTTCAGAAGTTCATCAAAAACATCAAAGTTTTAGACATGGAAGATCTGAACATGTCTGATCATATACAAATAAAGACTGACCTACTCATCTATGATAAGGTAATACAAAGGGAAACAACTGTATGCCCAAAGCCAAAGTGGGATAAATGTCAGAAGAACATTTATATACAGGAAATACGATCCAACCTCGACAATGTCCCGGAACATATGAATGAAGCTGAGGCACATAACTATATTAACCACCTCTCCATTACTCTAAAAAATGCAGCAAAGGAAAGTATACCAGGATTTAAGGATAAACTCACTATAAGGAAAAGACCTGTGAAAATCTGGAATGATGATATAAAGTCTGCAGTTAAATATAACAAGAACATGTGGTGGAGATGGAAGAATGCTGGGAAACATCGAAATAAAGGGCCTGAACATCTGGCAGCAAGAGCGTCGAAACGCACCCTGCAGAAGCTATAGCGCCAAGAGGTGGCGAGAAGAAAGAATTTACGACTGGAGAAGTTAATGGCAGCCCACAAAGACCCAAAAACATTTTACCAACTTATTAAACTCCAGCGTGCTTCCGCAATGGAAGAGATAACTGAGTTAATAGTCAATGGAGCTACCTTAACTTCGATTCCCGATATAATGGACGGATGGGCCCAACACTTCAAAAATTTAGCAACACCCTCAGAAAATGAAAATTTTAGCGATCAGCGCAAGAAGCACGCCGATAGGGATATACTATACATCGAAGATACCTGTAATAGAAATAAAGATACCTTCCTACCTATTACAACCGAAGAAGTCCACAAAGCCTTCAGAATGCTTTCAAACAATAAAGCAGCCGATTCACTAGGCCTTACCAGTGAACATTTGAAGTTTGGAGCTCCAGCGATTGCTGGGCATATAAGCAAACTACTAACTACCATTGTACAACGTGGTAGTGCACCGGCAATAATAAAACAAGGAATGCTAACACCTGTATTCAAAAAGGGGGACCCCCAAAATCCCTCCAATTACCGCGGAATCACCGTTACTAATGTACTGCTGAAAGTACTCGAACATATCCTGCTGAAAAGGCAAGGGAAGGCAATAGACAGCATCCAGTCGAAATTACAGACAGGCTTCTCGAAATGCTCCTCTTCTATGAACTCTGCCCTGATCGTAACAGAATGCTTTAATGAATCAACAATGAAAAAGAAGTGTATGATCCTCACAACACTTGATGCACAGAAGGCATTCGACGTAGTTGATCACACAATCCTACTACAACAGTTATATCTTGATGGAATTAGAGACGCAGACTGGCTACTATTAAAAGACCTCTACTCAGATGTATCATCAAAAGTCAAATGGCACGGCATAACCTCTGCCCCATTCCTGATAAAACAAGGAGTCCGACAGGGAGGTGTGTTATCAACGTCGCATTATAAACATTTTAACAATCCGTTGCTATTGAAACTAGAAGAAAAGTTTGAAGGAGTAAGGATTGGTACCCTGAAGATGCCCCACACAACCTGTGCGGACGATTTGGCTCTTCTCACACATAATCCAGAAGAAATGCAACTGATGCTGGGTGAGGTAGAGATCTTCTCCAGAACAGCACGATACTCGATCAACCCTACAAAGAGTAATGTTATAGAATATAACACTAAGAATCTAAACAGCTTCACCATATATAATGAAGATATTGCTCACCCTGCTAGTGTTGAACACCTAGGAGTGATTAGGAGAAAGGACAACACCCCAGACATTGATAACAAGTTACAATTATCCGGACGGACTGCATACTCACTAATGGGAGCAGGACTGCATGGGAAAACAGGGATCAACCAGAAATTGAAGGCCCATCTGTGGACACTCTATATCCAGCCACGCCTTCTATTTGGACTTGAGGTACTTAAGCTGACGACATCAGGGATTAAGAGACTTGAAAAACATCAACTCTCAATGCTGAGGCAAATGCAACATCTACCTCAAAGAACAGCGGCAGTAGCTGTAACATCTCAAATAGGTGTGCCACCTCTACAAACCTCTATTCACCGAAATACCATGAATCTGTTCTACAGAATAACATAAAAGACAGACTCCATTGAATATGCTCTTGCTAGACGACAGCTTGCTGTTTATAACATGACATCGGTAAGCTGGTTTTCAACCATGCGAAAACTTTTCTACAAATCTACAAATTACCTACAGCCTACTCCCTCCTTGATGATCCTCCATCAAAATCTGAATGGAAAGATAAACTTAATGAAGCCATAGCCTTAAAGACAGAGTCGGACTGGAAAGAAGAAATTAAAACCAAGTCAACTCTTAGGCACCTCAACCCAGAAGCTGTAACTTTGAATCAAGTCCATCACATTTACAAATTTGTGAATGACAGCACATATGATGTAAAAAGAGCAGAATTGAAAGCACGACTCTTAACTGGGACATACACCCTCCAATCCAACAGAGCTGCCTTCAACCAGTACAAGGTCAACGCTACATGTATTTTATGTAAACAAGCAGAGGAAGATCGTCAGCATTTTATAGCTGAGTGCACAGCACTAAAGAATATCAGAGACCGCTACCAGTTGAAACTTAAAACCATCTTACCTAACATAACCTCCCAGCTGATGGATGATCCACATCTCTTAACACAACTTTCATTAGACTGTACCCATCCAGACATCACCAACATCTGTGAATTGGGACCAGGCAGTATACAGAGTTTAGAGTCAGCCAGCCGGCAATTCCTGTTCCAGCTGCATACCAAACGAACAGAACTTTTAACTAGCGAAGCTGACGGAGTCGGTGACTCCCCGGTGTCCACTTGACCCCATTTATAAACACTATATTTATACAGAGCAGCTCCCCACAAATAAGCAGATAGTGTACAGAATCAACTGTAAATAGCTCAAAACTACAGTGCACAGAAACTTTTTATAAAATCTTTTTTTAAACGATGTACATATTCCTGGATAGGATTCATACGATTCGCAGGATTTTACGTCTTAATCGACGGTGCCTCGAAAAGACAACGAGGGGACATCATCAGAACAGAACAGAACAGTTGGCCTAGGTCAAATATTACCGTTATTTATTTTTTGATTTCATTTATGTATTTATTTTAGCTATTCTTTGATAAATTGAATATCTTAATTATATTTCCTGTTACTTACAGTTTTCTGAATTGTAATCCAAATCATATCCCATTTTATGAATTTCTGTAACAGATAAGTAATCATGAATAAAAACATGACTCGGGGGGGGGGGGGTGGTGGCTCGCCAGGCTGGGGGCGAGTTGGCTCGCCAGGCTGGGGCGAGTTGGCCCGTAGGCGAGTGGTCCCGTTCCCCCTTAAAACGAGAGTGGTAGTTGGTCATCTCATCTGACTGAAATAACCACTCAAGTGTGGAAACAAATTGGCATGATCAGGCAACTAAAGTTTAGACTAGATCGCAAAGCCCTAGCTTGAAAGTGCTTATTTTCATTCGTTAACCAAGCATTGGAATATGCAGAAGTATTGTGGGATAACTGCGGTGCAGAAGAATCCCGTAGACTTGAACTAATTCAAATTGAAGCTCGGATTGTGGCTAGAGGTGCTAAAAGTGTGATCAAGCAGTCTCTGTATATTTAGACTGGCTGGGAAACTTGGCTTCAAGAAGGACAAAACGAAAACTTATGCAGTACTTCAAAATGTACCATCGTCTAACGCCCCGTTATATATCACTGATGATTCCCCAGCACTCGCGGAAATCCAAAGCTATAACCTTCGAAACAACTCTAACCTGAGTAACGTCAGATCTATGCCGAACTAACTCACAGTCACTAATCTTCTGTTTCATCTTCCACAACCGACCTTTGGAATGACACCCCAGTTCAGGTGGGAGAAAACTCTAATCCCACTAGCTTCAAACAGTATCTTAAGTACAATCGCAAGATACACAGCTTCTATGTCGGTCATAAATCCCGCGATTAGCCCAGATTCTACATTGTAGGCTTCGCCTGGGATGCAGCAATCTTAATGGGTACGAGAAGAAGAAGCATTTTTTTTTCTATGCTGATATTGTTTGTATTGCTTAAGATATGTTTGTTGAAGCCCATTATATCAGAAGACAACAGCAGGGGATTGTCTGAGATATTTGTGACAGATGGAAACATCGATTTTGCCACACTGGAATAAAAAAAAAACAACAACGTTGATGTCATGAAGAAGATTTGCCCCCAATTCTTCTTAGCCTAATGTCATCTGACGAAAGTGGCTACACTTACCGTTTGTCCTTTTACAAGTTGGTGCCAGTATTAAAAGAAGAGGCGAGGCACGTAAAACTTCTGAGCATCAGCCCTCGACCTAGAAACGGACATCAGAAGGAAATGCACTGATGTTTTGATCAGATAATAAAAGTGAAATTGATATAACCATCTTGTTTTAATTTGTATATCCCATACTGTTCCACACAAAACAAGTTGTCCTTCAAGATGATACAATTTTATATATTTGCCAAGAACAAACAGCAATATACGCGCAATAGAGTTTTAAATTTTATATAAATTTATCCTTTAATGATAACAGGCAACGAGTCTTTCAATGGACGATAAATATAAAATAATTTGGTTCAGTTATAGGCCCTACTACAATTTATTTCTAACAAAATTGTAATCCCCTATTAAGCGAAAGCCTTAAAACCACTGCTAGATAATTGATTAAGGCATCAAATACCAGGGGCCGAATCTTCCCGGCCGAAATTTCTCGGCCGAATATTCTCGAGGCCGAAAAAGACAAGGCGGAATCTTCCAGAGGCCGAATCTTCCCGTTCCCATCTCAATGATCACCTTGTCAGAAATCACTTATCGTCTTCATTCTGTTGTAGATGTGGGGGAAGGGAAACAACTGAACATTTCCTGCTACGTTGATCGCTTCACAGCGACAAACGAACAGCTAGGTACTGTCAGCCTCGACACCCTTTTGTTCGGCAGGTCTCTTTCCACTCACGAAATTAATAGAAACGTATTTGAAACAACTCACAGTTTTATCTTGCTAACTAAAACGTTTAAATAAAAAAATAACTCTGCCCCGCTGCTCGCGTTCACGCCCATTTAACATAACGCTGTGGCATTACGCGAGGGACTGATAGTCACGTCGGCTGTGTGTGTTGTAATGCCCTTTGCTTATATGCGTGTGTTGTGTGTTGCGCAGCTACATATGTGTAGACACAGGTGTGGCTGTACGGTGTGTGTGTGGGGGGGGGGGGGGGCGCAGAGAGCAAAACGTTGGCGCTGTTAGTAGTTTGATCGGTGACCATTTCAGCGATTGATTCGCGTTCCCGCGTTGTGTTCTTGGGCAAGGCACTTAACACCGATTGCCTATATGGGGGCACGATGACTCTGTGTACTAAGGCGTTCTGCACGTTGATGGTGCACATGTCTTCAACCAAGCTAACACTGCCTGTGTCGCGGCGCAGAGTTACTATGTTGGAGAGCTGACAGCTGCTCGTCGTTGCTCGGTGGTTCTCTCCGGCTACTCCGGCTTCCTCCATCCGTAAAACTGTCACTAACATAATATGGCCCTGGCTGTTGAAGTGTCGTTAAACCCTAATAAATAAATAAATAAATAAATAAATAAATAAATAAATAAATAAATAACCGTAAAGGTGGACTTTCCGTTACTGACTGGCCTCCCCACTTCGAGTACGCTACCGATCTACATGTAGGCGTTCCACCCAAGAGCACTATTACAAACACTAAAATAGCCTAGATAACAAACCTTTCCACCATATTTCTTTATTTTCATGCACAGTGTTTAAATCCAAAGTACAGCTGTTTATAAGTATTCCTAACAAACCGTGACTTGGTTGCGGGTGCGTATGGTTTTTTACGAATGTATACAATGGCTCACTTCACCCCTAAGACGTCAATAAACACCGACAATACATACGTAAATTTAAGCCCTATGCGACCAAACCACCGTCTTGTACCATAGTCGTCAATCCTAGATTATTTTGCATTGTACATCACAGATTTTGAAGATGAACCTCCTGCATAGCGACAAGGGTATCAGTTGGAGACCTGAAGATCCCTGGGTGATTTTTTGCAGATTATATGATACTCGTGTAAGAAAGCGAATGGTGGCCAGCGAAGCACGCAGTCAATTGTTGAGAGATATGGGAACAAATGGAGACTCGAATTAAATGAAAGCAAAAGCAAGGTTAGACAGTGGGTCATAGAGTGGAAACTACTCGAACGTGGAGAGTGGAGGAGTTCTGTATTCCAGAAGGTTGTAGCAAATTATTTATTTATTTATTTATTTATTTATTTATTTAATTTATTTATTTATTTATTTATTTATTTATTTATTTTTATATGTTCAAATTATTTATTTATTTATTTATTTATTTATTTATTTATTTATTTATTTATTTATTTATTTTTATATGTTTTAAGGTCACATATTTCTGCATAATGGCTAATCATGACCAAGACAGTTTTACAGGTGGAGGAAGCCGGAGTACCTGGAGAGAACCACCGAGCAAAGGCGAGCAACTGTCAGCTACTCAACATACTAACTCCACACAAGCAGGATTAGCATTGACTGAAGACAAGTGCACGGTCGACGTGCAGTACGCCTTAGTACACAACGCCACCGTGCCCCCACGTGGGCAATGGGGGTGAAGTGTCTTCCCCAAGGTAGTCGGCGATTTCGTCCCACGATGATTTCAACCCAAGTGATTTCGACCCACTTCGGTGAATTCGATCCACTTTAAGTGATTTCGACCCAGAGTGATTTCGATCCACTTCGGTGAATTTGACCCACTTTTTCGTCCGCATAAAATGTGTCAAATTCGCATTGAGATTTCGACCCAGCGTGATTTCGACACACTTCGGTGAATTCGACCAACATTTTTTTCTTGCCCAAGGACACAACGCGGCTTCTGCGGGGGTGTGGGGGGGGATTCGTACCAAGGAGCTCTCGGCTTGCAGTCTGCATCTCCCCCGACTGAGCCACCGCGCCCCCAGTGTGAGAGAGAAAGCTGACTACGAGTATTTGGGGTTAAATATAAACATCACGGGAAAACGTATCTATCGAAACCACATGAGTAATTAAATGTGAAGGGAAAGGAAATTCTTAAACAGATGAAACTTGTAATTTATTTAATCTAAACAATATTTTATTTCCGCATTTTATAATCTCAAACGATACAACATAATTACAAATGATGTATATAGAACAAAGACGGAAACTGGATCCAGCAGCAAGCAAATACTTATGTTAGCACTCTCCATGGTATTTTCACAAATTGTTTGTACATCACCAAGGCGAGTATATAGTTACACAACATGATCTGAAATATGCCTGTATTCGAGAATAATAACAATAAGAAGAAAAGGCTGAAGGTGAAAATACTGTTTTATAGTTGTAATTATATTTATATATTGACCATGTCGGTTGGTAGCGAGGTGAGTTTGGGGACGGACAGGGGGTGTTAGGACTAACAGCAAATGGTATGAGTAAAATGTATGGGTTTGCTCTCTATTAACAGGATGGTGTATTGGTTTCTGATTACTCGATTGGCCTTAATATGGTTGGAATTGATTCTCCGTGATATATTACAGAGCAAGAGAAGAGAGGCATTTTATATAAATAAAACCCATCAAATCCCAGTATGGGCGACTTCATGGGCAGAATCACAAGTTAGGTAAACAACTCATCTCAAACCCATTGCCCTTTGGTGTAATGAGCTCGAGATAAGTTGCCCATCCAACCCGTGACTCCACCGAACCAGGCCATATCACGGCACAACATAAATACAAGGTCAAGTTTGCCGAATAGTTCACGCTTGTGTTCTCCATTTACCGAGGCGTTCCGCGGATGTGCTTCAAGAGAAGTGAAACGCACAAACAACAAGAGGAGGTTAGCATCCACATTCTCAATTTAATTTTCGACAGGAGAGAATTTGTAGTTCGAAAGAGAACGGAGAATTTCGATCGCGTTTTGATCCATTTCGATCCGATCGGGGTCCTCGCCATCTTTGATATCAATGTACTGTTGTTCCTTCAAAACTCTTGATGATAAGAGTTGAAGGTGTATGACTCAGCTAAGTAAGTAATCGACTAGGACTCAAAAGATCTATGTGCAAGATTGGCAGATTAGCTGAGGGGGGGGGGGGGGGGGGGGGGGCACCATTAACCCTTTACCTAACATGAAAAGCAGACGACACTTGCAAAAGAAATCCTTGTGTAACTATTTTTTCCATTTTTTTGTCTCAAAAACATTTTTTGTTAGCTACCCAACATACTAACTCCACACAGGCAGAATTAGCATTGACTGAAGACAAGTGCACCATCGACGTGCAGTACGCCTTAGTACATAACTTGAGCTCAGCTAATACTGGACAGTGATATTGAACTATCTCGGTATAGAAGGGGTCTCCAACACTTTGAGATACTATGATTTGGGGTTCGATTGTGATTATTAAATCTAACAATGATGACGAGGTTTTAGTAAAAAATGTTGGCTGTTTAGTTATTTGAAATAAGTTATATTACTGTAGTAAATTCTGAATAGGTCCATTCTGGATTGAGAGCTGGTCGTCGTTAACGTCACCTGTTATAATAATTGGCAGATTGTTCGCATCATGTGCCCTTTCAATGAATGTGAAGATTAAATCCCATGTATCAGCATTGGAGTTGGGAGGGCGTTAAGAGCTCCCAAGCAAGAAACTTTTAGACTCGCAGGTGACCTGGATCCAGGTATAAGTTACCAGGTCAGGTCGATGTTTGAATGGAATCGTATTTTTTGAGTAAATGGCTATACCGCCTCCCCTTGAAGCACGATCCTTTCTGTATGGTTCGTGAAATCCTGGTATTTCTTGGTCTGAGTTAGAATTAGAAGAACTAAACCAAGATTCAGTGAAAACACATATTTTGGAGCTCAGTAACTCAGCACGTAAGATGTCGTCGAGTTTTGGTTTCAAACTTTGAATATTAAGATGTAGCAGTTTCAATCCATCTAAATTTGGGGAGGACACCAGGCCAGAAAATAAGCAGCTTGACATTTGCAGAATGAGGCCCCCAGAGGTGAACTTGATGATGCTATCTCATACAGTGAGCCAATTTATCCTCTGGGGCCTGTTTCTGTTCAGTTTTGAGACCCTGATTCAGATTGAGGTTCACAGAGGGTAAATTTAGTGCTGTGCAGGATAGCATCAACAAATTCACCCTCTGGGGACTTCATTTCGCAGATGACAGTCTGCTTATTTTCTGGCGTGGAGGACACGTTGTGGTCAGAGTGAGTATTTGTTCCTGCTGACTGTGTTGAGTAGCTTTATGGACCAGGGTTTGTCTCAATACCACCGGATAGATGTAACAGACGCTGAACCCAAGTGGGTACGATGGAATGTGAGAATTTTCTACGATGCGTATTGAAGCCGCCTCATGGGGTCTTAGATACTCGTCTAAATGAGAAAAGACCGAGGACGCTAGATCGTATCTCCTAACTCGCGGGATAGGGAGATGACACAGATCTTGCTATGTGGCAATTTGAATGTATTTCCAGGGCTGGTGTCACACACAAGCTTCGGTAAAGATCATTGTGGATTAGTATCATTAGGGCTAAGCCCTCTACGCCAAAACTGCAAAGAAGATTAGTTAGAATTACGTCCAGTAGGTTGAGATATTTTTTGTGGTGTCCTCTACGGCTAGCAATTGGCACAAAAAGACCCACTCTTAATCTGTCTCATCAGCCATTGTCGGGGTTTGTCAAACTTGAATATATAGGAAATGAGAAGAGTGGGTATGTCGTTTATCACTACTGACCTTATTATTTGGGTCCTAACATGGCCCTTGACCTGACTGGTGGTATAAAATTCTTTGCGACTGTTGGAGGAATCAGGCAATGGCACACTGAATGATGAAATGCAATCAAATATTGTCGTTGACGCTGAAATTGGCGTTGGCCCAAATAAACAGATATGAATATATTAATTGTGAAATGCAAGGAGCATGAGTAGAGTAAAGAAAATAAAAACATATATACTACTCAAAGTTTGCTAAGCACCAAATATTTGACACGTCATTGTGAAATTTGCTTGTGACATATTTGCGTGATGTTTGGTAGATATGATTGAGGAATGTATTGAGATGGTCCCCAGTGTTTACATTAGCTCTCTTGATAGGCAGACTTTTCGTGATAGTCATGAAAAGCATGTACCCCTTGATTTTCATGATGTTTTCGTGTACTGTCTGCATGTACGTGACATATGTAGGGTATTCAATCTTCATTTCAACACAAACCCTTGTGATTTAATGATTGAATACGGCAAACGCAAATGTAAGAAGACATTTGTCTGAAGCAGAAATGTGGCGGGCTGTAGGGATGGTGAAGCAAGGGTCTACCCATCGTCTGGTTGGTGTGCAAGATTCCAACAGTATGGCACATCAGTAAGACGGCAGGGTGGTGGCAGAGACAGGACAACATCTGCAGCCGAAGACCGGTTTTTGATCATTCAGGCCCATAGGAACCGCTTTGCCACAGCAACCAAGCTTCGCAGTGATCTTCAGAATGCATACGGGGTAAATGTTTCGACGCAGACTATACGGGCACGGTTGCACGAAGGTGGTATCCGATCGAGAAAACCATGTATTCGCATTCCGCTGTCCCAGAACCACCACCAGGCTCGATATGAATGGGCCATGGACCACGTTGGATGGACCAGAGAAGATTGGCGACCTGTCCTTTTTACAGGATGAGTCAAAGTACTGCCTAGACCACACAGATAGGTGTTCTGGGGTATGGAGAAGACCAGGAGAGCGATTTCATGCAGCCAACATTGCTGAGCATGACCGCTATGGTGGAGGGTCAATCATGGTCTGGGGCGGCATCAGCTGGGATGGACGTACAGAGCTCTGTGTCCTTGAACGTGATACATTGACTGCACAACGGTATATTGAAGAGATCCTGGATGTCCACGTCAGATTGTATGCAGCTGCAGTGGGTGATAGATCCATTCTGATGGACGATAATGCCCGTCCTCATGTTGCCCATGCTGTCGGGGAGTACCGACAGAGGGGGGGGGGGGGGGGGGATTGGGCGTATGGACTGGCCAGCAAGATCCCCTGACCTCAATTCAATCGAACATGTCAGGAATGAGTTGCAGCTTGCAATTTCAGCCCGTCCAGTCCAGCCAAGAAGTGTCCAGGAGCTTGGTGCCATGCTGATCCAAGAACGGAACAACACCCCACAAAGGACCAACGGGAACCTGATTGGGAGCATGAGAAGGTGTTGTCAAGCTGTAACTAACAGTAATGGGTCTCATACTCGATATTGAAGCCATACCAGTTCGCTCCGTCAACTTTTTGGCATATTGAAAAATTTCCTCTTTTACCAATAATATCCATTTTCCATGGTTATCGTATTCAAAAGCTAAAAAATAATGTCAAACACAAATAAAATCTTAATTTCTGTACTTAAATCATTAAAGATATAATTAAATAAAAAATATATACACTTTTCATTACAATATTTCAACTAAAACACAAAACAGGTAGTTGGATGTATTTGGTGCTTAGCAAACTTTGTGTAGTACAATATTGAGTAGTAGTAAGATTGGACGTGCTTGGATATATTTGGGCGAGTCAGGTTATGGACCGTCGGAGTTCATTTCATTAACTTGTTCTTTTTCTATTGTCCAGTATGTCTTGTGTAGTTTGAGCATCGACAAATTAAACATCGACAACAACATAAAACGATATGACCGATTCATCGAAATAAATACAAAAACATACAAAAAATGGGTCGATTGTACGGAATATATGCTGGAAATAGGTCGTGTACAGTACGTGTAGAGTGGACCGCAACAAAATTACCCGCGGAGAGCAGCTATCACCCAAAGTATCACCTTGAAATTCAGGCACATGGACAAAAACACAAGCTATGTTTCAGCCAACGGACCTAACCCTGAGGTCTATTGGATGGAAACCTTACTTCGTCTTGTTATGCTTTGCAACAAATTTGCAATTATTGCCTGGGTGGAATCTCCATTCCGCGGGCGATCCAGCGACAATACACTCTACACGCACTGCATAAGGATGAGGTAGAGCTCGCTAGAGGATGCGCTGTGTATTCCTTCGATTGATAATAAGCAACAAATAGATTAACCTATGGGTGGAAGCAGGCGCCATATGCAATGCTTTTGTCTTGCTATGCAATGCTATGCTATTATGGCGTTAGTTTCATTGAAAGTTGGAAGGGTTTTACTTAAACAAGTGGTCATAAACTATTCAACTAGAACATGCCATGGGTGCAGTTTGATAAATTAAGTCCTGATTTTCACTAAGGAGGAAAATGCCAGAACTCATATCCTGTGCAGTTTCATACAAGTGGCCTGGTGGCAGCAGCAGAGATACGTTCTTGCCTTACCCTATGTAGGAGGCTGTTGACTGGGGTACATAAGATAATTGTCGATTGGTGCTGACACATGCAGGAAATAGTCTTCCTTAACCTTGAAATCATTCAGTTTTGATTGATAGAGGATAATAGTTCGGCCTATGAGCTCAAGAATGTCCCATGTGCCTAGTGGCAGATAGAACACACCGGAGTCCATGGGACAAATTGGTAAAGAGTTTTAGTTTTAGTGATATATACTGGAGAAAGCGGCAAGAGAATAATAGATCCCGTTAAAGTAAGAAAGCCACCCCTCCCCACATACGCACAGGTTCCCACCCACCTAGATCCCACCTGGGTGTGAGGTCCAAGGCAAATGGGGTGTGTATCATTTACGCAAGTCAAGTTTCCGCCTTGTGAACAAACGTCTGCAGTCGAAATTTGGTGGGTCGGAATATCCGACCCACCCGAAATTTGCAAACGCCTGATTCACAAGGGGGGGGGGGGGGGTACCCCAGGAATGATACACAAGTGCTCACGCACCCCCCCCCCCCCGATACTTCACTCGCGTAGGCTCTCTCTCGCTTATAGACACACGAAACGGGCAGTTAACACACACACAAAGGCACATCACATTCGCGAAGTAACACCCCCAATCACCACCATCCCAACCACCCGACGCGCGTCTTTGCGTAGAAAGGCTTGCATACAGACGAGTCACTCACTCGAAAATGTATCAGATTCACGTACACACCCTCGGGTATGCTTCCGAATACTCACACATAGACAAACATGTGTAGAATTGTTATCAAATGCATTTTGTGTCCGTCTATTAAACTTCAAAACTCATTCGCATGATGGCATTTGGGCCACGTGAAAAAGTCATAATTTGGTCCAACGGCCCGTGGGGATGGTGGGTCGAATTGCGAGAACTCCACTCAAAGAATAAATGGTTACGAGTAGTCGATCATCCGAGACAGCACAGACACAATGCAGGACAGCTCAAAATTTTGCAAATCATTTACAGGACCAGATAACTTATGTTAGATTGCCAAGATGGCAATCTCTCATATATTGTTAGTAAACAAGCCAATGTGAGATGAGAGGAGAAACGGGGGATTTCCTACAAGCAGAGAAATTTTAACTGAATTACGTATTTAAATGACACTGCTAAATCGAAGTCATCTCCCAACTGGATTTGAATTTGAGCTGAGTTTTAAATTTCAACTGACTCTACAAAATCGGGAACATATCCGAATTTAATTTTACACTTTTGGCCACATATTTGTTTCGTGTTAGTTGCAATTACCTGCAAATTTTACTCGCAACAACGGGAATATTGTAATATTAATCATTGTCCTAATCGACCCTCTACCCAGCGTTACGGCCAAAGTCGACCAGCGCTATTCATAAAAATAACCATTCATATTTTAATACACCCTCAGCCTCCGTCTCAGAAATACAGCTCACAACCCCCAAAGGAATGATCTCGTTCAAATGAGAGGTCACTCGCCATGTCACCGGAACAGATATTATAGAGAATTTTTTTATTTTATTTTATTTTGTTTTATTATTTGCGGGTGTCGTCTGTTATCCGCATTGGGCAGAGGATTAATAAATAATAAAGGATGTCATCGTTTCCTCAATAGACATGACAAAGTTTATGTAATATGTCGAGGACAGGTTTGCTGGTAACATTTTGATAGAGTTCGGGGTATATAGATACTCGATGATGGCAATACCTGCTACCAAATGCGTAGAATTGTTATTAACCCTTTACCCAACGTAACGGAAAAAACCGGCCCACAATTCACAAAAATCGCCAATTAATTTTCTTTATTGTAATGAAGCGTTGTTAGGTAATCCGCACACTGCATATCGCACATTGGTCTGCTCACTGAAGAAGATGAAAATTAATATTTGCGTTTTCAAGGAATCAGATTACCCCCCTTTTTATGAGATGTAAACAATAATATTATTGTCCATCCTCATAGAATGCCAAAATACTATCAAGCCTTCCGACAACCCTCCCTTCACATACAGATTTCCAATTAGGGCCTATCACCTAACTGTACTTATTCCTGTTTTCAGTCGTCTGAAAACTGCCCAGACTGTTGTTTCAGGAAAGGCGATCGCAGTTCACATTCACTGACACTCGGTTGTCTCCCGTGATGTTCACAACACGAAGCATTGCACAATCATATATGTCGCAAGTGTGACTTTAAAATTTTGTTATGCGTTTATCGGATGAGCCGTGGCGCTGCGGTTTCAATTACTGAGAAATCAATTTCCTTCAACTGAGACAAAAGCAGCTTGATCTCTTCCGGGTGAAATGAAAGGCTTCTGGTCCTTCAAATCGCTCGGGGGTTCCGTGGTGCTAATTCGACACTCATCCTTTTCCTTGGAAACTGCGGATTTCGGCAAAGCCTCTTCCCCCTCCGGTGCGGAACGAGTTCGATACTCACAGGCGTTGGTTAATATTTTTCCTGTTTAATTTTACACCTTAATATGTTACCTGCTCGGGAAGAAACGTCGCATCAGTTTTCGCCTTGCCGTATTCTTGATCTATGCGTTAATTTGGTGAATGTCAGATGCGCCGCGTTGGTCACGAGCCCAATAATAGAAGGTTGTTCTGAGACCGTTTGGACAAATTTTCCGTTATCTTGTCATTACACGAAACTCATAAAGAAGCGTTAACCCTTTACCCTACGTAACGGCAAAAAAAGGCCAACGCTATTCTCAAAAATCGCCAATTAATTTTCAGTATTTTTTTCATTTTTTGTCTCAAAAACATAGGTTATGACCCCTCGTTGGAATGAGCTCGTCGAGCTCGTTCAAATGAAGGGTCATAACCCATGTTTTTGAGACAAAAAATGAAAAACATTTTTTTGCAAGTGTCGTCTGCTCTTCATGTTAGGTAAAGGGTTAAAATCGGTCTATAATCGTCTGTACACGGTTTTTTTCTATCCTACCACCTCCAACAAGACCCAGAGCCATCACTGCAATTACCTGATGAAGCTATGCAACAGTAACAGATTAGGATAGCTACATATAATTGCAAGAACCTGAAGGTCTGTGGCAATGCCATCAAGGATTTATATATACTTACTGATATTATACTCATACAGGGGCATTGGCTGTTTGTCTGTGGACTCAATGTATATCTCCCACGGGGACACGGGGAAATTGCCTGCAGGGACGTAGCTAGAGGTCTTTTAATGAGGGGGGGGGGGGGGTAGACCCTTTGAAATTCTAACTGGGAATCCCGACACATGAGCACCGTGGGATGGTAGGCGCGAAACTGCGAGCGCCAAAGGCGCGAATCTTTAGCAGGGAGTCTGGGGTCCTCCCCTAGAAAATTTTGAAAAATTGATGTGCTCAGATGCGTTTTCATGGGTTCTGGTAATAGTTATAAGGCTAATTTTCAGTTCCAAATTCAGTGATTTTTTGTAGGGAACATTTTTAATTCGAGTTGGATACAAATTTTCAATATCTTGCTTTGCCCGAATTGTCCCCAGTGGTTCATACGTCTACTGTCTGACGGACAAATTTGAAACATCGCCTTTGGGAAAGTGGGAGTTTTGTGTTTCTAGAGCATTTCACAGGCACTTGACATGACAACAAGTACTTTTTTATTAACCCTTTGAACCCATAAGACCGCTTTACGGTCCAGGATCATGACACACCATACATTTAAAAAGTAGAATGGCTGCTCAGTGAATTTGTAGGGTAGGCCAATCGATATTTTCAACGTGCAACCCAAAGGCTGCACGTTGAGAATATGGATTGGTCTACCCCAAATGGTGATTATGGACTCTTCTAATTGATGTCATTCAGACTGCAGGCCGCGTGGAGTCGGAATTCTTTGACCCGATTTTCACTCGAAAGTCTCGGTAGTCGGAATATTTCCTTATTATGGTCCTCCAGTCGGAAAAATAGGTTTGTTAGTGAATTATACTATATATATTCAGTAGTTTTTTTAATTTCTAATTGTTGATATTTTTGCCCTCCGAATTTCCAACTATTGAGGTTTTGACGTCCCTGATTGCCTGTCTGTGGAAAGTCTATATTGACAAAAACGCTGGAGTTCTAAACGACGGTTGAACCAGAATTCAGTGTATTGAGCTCATATTTAATCCTTCGATTGCTCTTATATGCGTTTACATGCCGACTAGCTCCTCTGATTGCCCGCAGGAATTTGATGATGTAATTGACCAGCTTTCTTTAATTAGTATGAAAATCCAAGATACGAATCAGGTATATTTTGGTGGAGATGTCAATACTGACCTCAACAAACATATGATTCAGTGCACCAGAGTGCTAAAGACTTTAACAACAAACTATTCTGGCAACACATTTATTAATGTGGAGAGCATTCGTGTCAGTGAAATTGGTTACTTCTTTTATCCAACTGACTGTCACTGATTGATAATTTTTCAACCAATGCGTCTGGCCACATCCTAAAGGTAATGATGGTGAAATGTAAATTCGACTGTAGTATCGCAAAGACAATATTAGGCCTACTTCTAAGACAAACTTGAAAAACGTTGACGTTCAATTGCACAGGAATGCTGCCAGCTGAAAGCTTGTTATTCCTTTACCCAACGTAACGGCCAAAACCGACCAGCGCTATTCTAAAAAATCTCCAATTAATTTTCATTATTTTTTTCATTTTTTGTCTCAAAAGCACAGGTTATGACCCCTCGTTGGAACGAGCTCGTTCCAACGAGGGGTCATAACCTATGTTTTTGAGACGAAAAATTAAAAAAAAAATGGTTATTCAAGAATTTTTATGCAAGTGTCGTCTGCTTTTCATGTTAGGTAAAGGGTTAAGTTCAATGTCACAGGCGTCAAAAAGAATGTAAATAGATAACTACTTCAACTCTGTTATGGATATCTTGAAGGCATCAGCAAAGAAAGCGTCACCAAAATCTCGTATTCGCCGAAGCTGTAAGTACGGAATGATGTAATTTCTAAAGCTTTTTTTCGAGAAAAAAAGGAAAGCATATCAGTGTTGACGGTGTGCCGGTAAACCAACTAGTGTCCACGATCCACTGCTACTTGAGAAGAATGACACCAGAAGGAAATGCCGTTTTGAATTCAGACTTGCCATGTGTGACCACAACAACCAGTTGAGGAATGGAGTCCTGACAGCAAGAGAACATAATAGAGACTTTTTCTTTAATTTGATTAAAAGACAACGGGGCGTGGGTGGGATCTTTATCACAGACTTAAATGTAAACGATGAAACATATAGTAATGATCAAGTAACACACGGATGGCACAAACACTTCAGCGAACTTGCAAAACAAAATGAGAATTTAGACTTCAAATATAACTTTGTTTGTGATTCAAAATATGACTATGAATTGATAAAACAGCATTATTCAGTCTACTCGACTTTTTGTGTTGATACAAACATGGTCAGAAAAGCACTATCAGCTTTAAAACGGCAAATCAAAAGATTACCACGGTCTTGCTGTTGAACACTTCGAGCATGCAAAATGACGACCTCCTGAGTGTACTTTGTGACATTATATATAAAAGGAAAGGACCAAAGAATGTCTCCGGTATTTAGAAAGGTGTCACTGTTTTACCCATTATATTTATATTAACTGAAGTTATTCTTCGACAAGAACCCGGGAAACATACCTTACCTGTTCAATTGCCTCTCCGGTGAGGTTTTACAGCTTGTTCGTCTCCACTCAAGAGTGCGTTAATTAGAGCTGAAACGGTAAAGGGGTTTTCTTGGTCGATTAATCACGTGGATTAACCTTGGTTAATCGATTAATCACTTGTCCAAATAGATATCTGAATAATTGCCATACCGTTGATGATTTACAGGATGAACCCTTTACCCAACGTAACAAACAAAACCGACTAGGCCTACATACAAAAATCTCCATTCAAATTTATTAGGTTTTCAATTTTTGTCTCAAAAACATAGCTTATGGCACCTAATTGGAACGAGCTCGTTGAGCTCGTTTCAATGAGGGGTCATAAGCTATGTTTTTGAGACAAAAATTGAAATTTTTTAGTAATTCATGAATTTATTTTGCAAGTATCGTCTGCTACCCGCAATGGGTAAAGGGTTAAGAATGACCATTTCCAGCCACTGATACGATATGATGATCTTGCAAGTAAACAAGTATGTCAGCAAGTAACTTACATGCTTTGGAATGTAAAGTATCTATATTTCCTTTCCAACCACTTTCTCTCTCTCTCTCTCTCTCTCTCTCTCTCTCTCTCTCTCTCTCTCTCTCTCTCTCTCTCTTTCACCCGTCCATATTTTTATACTTAAAAACTGAATGTAAAGTTCCCTTAAAAGTATATTAAGGAAACCCTGCATTAATTCAGATCATATATATATATAATGCAACTCCCTTTTCTGCCCTTCTACACATAACTCGGTTTTCTTTTCATTTATTTCAATTGAAAGCTTGCATATCCCTTGATCGTATGCACGATGCCATACCCCAAGGTTATCGAAAATGCCCGCCTACCACTACCCCCTTGTTATTATTTTTGTTCACAAAAAATTCAGAAACATTGACATTCACTCACAGACATATTAACAACTTCAGTTTGAAGCCGATTTTAACGCGATCAGTCATGTCGATTGGGTACACTGATTCACACCCCAAACACACATCATGGATAAGATAAGGTTTGGAAGTCTAAATTGTCGAGGTTTGTCATCTGACCCAGTGAAGAGGAGGGATATATTCTCTCGATGTAGAGATGCGTACGAAATCACATTTTTAATAGATACTCACTCATCTAGGGAAACTGAAAACAGGTGGAAACACAAGTGGGGCGCTGAAGCTTTCTTTTCATCAATTGCCAGTAACAAAAGAGGTACAGCCATATTATTTAAGAACAATTTCGCTTAGGATGTTAAAAATAAAATAATTGATGCAAACTTTATTGTGCTGGATGTGCTGATCCAAACCGAACGATTAACTATCGCTGCAGTATATGGCCCAAATAATGATGAACCCCTCTTTTACAATATTGTTTTTAACCCTTTACCTAACATGAAAAGCAGACGACACTTGCAAAAAAAATTCTTGAATAACTAAATTTTTTCATTTTTTTGTCTCAAAAACATAGGTTATGACCCCTCGTTGGAACGAGCTCGACGAGCTCGTTCCAACGAGGGGTCATAACCTATGTTTTTGAGACAAAAAATGAAAATATTTTGAAAATTAATTGGCGATTTTTGAGAATAGCGCTGGCCGGTTTTGGCCGTTACGTTGGGTAAAGGGTTTTAATGTAATTGAAAACATGGGTAATACCTCAGTGCTGATTGGTGGTGACTGGAATGTAGCTCCAGACCAATCTTCAGACACATTAAACTACAGAAATTTAAATAGGCCTAATGTTAAATGTAATCAGTGTATAAATCTTCACATGGAAAAAAATGGATCTGCATGATGTCTGGCGGTTGCAAAATCCTGTAAAACTAAGGTACACATGGAAAGGTCAGCATAAAAAACTATCAAGATTAGACTACTTTCTAATTTCATCGGACTTACAGATAGCTGTTCAACATGTAGATATCGGCCTTATGTACAGATCAGACCACGAGTCAATAACACTCATTTTAAAATTTATTACCCAACCTCGAGGGCGTGGTTTGTGGAAATTTAACAACAGCTTATTAAATGACCCTGAATATATAAAATTAGTAAAGGATGCTATAGCAGATACGGTTACACAATACTCATGTAATAATAAAAATAACAATAACACCAACAGTAGTAGTAGTAGTAGTAGTAGTAGTAGTAGTGGTAGCAGTAATAGGGTTCCACTCACTTTTTCTATAAATGATTAATTGTTCCTGATTGTTCTGGGAAACCTTAAAATTAATGATAAGAGGTAAGACAATATCGTACTTCTCTTACATTAAACGAAAATCACAAAGCGCGGAATCAATCATTGAACAAAAACTTAAGACGTTGTCTGAACAGCTCGTTGAGGGAAACGACAGTGTGACTGAAAGCATGGATCTTTTAAGCAATGAACTTTCGGTTCAGATGGATTTACTGTTGAATTCTATAAATACTTTTGGAAAGATTTTGGTCAACACATTGTAAACTCTTTTTTCAATTTTGGATATAAAATCGGACAATTATCAGTTACTCAGAGGCGGGGAATAATTACGTGCATACCAAAAGAGGGAAAACCAAAAGAATATATAAAAAACTGGAGACCGATTTCCTTACTCAACGTAGATCACAAAATAGGCTCTTCAGCAATAGCCAACAGACTGAACAAAGTTCTTCCGAAATTAATATCAGAGCGTCAGCTTGGGTTCATGAAAGGGAAATTCAAAGGTGAGTCAACACGACTTATCACCGATTTAATCGAAAAAACAGAGTCTATGGCTATTCCTGGAATGTTCATCCTGGTCGATTTTGAAAAAGCTTTTGATTCTCTGGAATGGCAATTTATTAGAGAAACTCTAAAATTCTTAAATTTCGGTGATTCTATTATCCAGTGGTTCAGTACTTTCTGCGGCAATGTTTCCAGCTGCATTATGAACAACGGACACTGCTCAGAATCCTTTAATATTCATAGAGTGGTTCGCCAGGGGGACCCACTTTCACCTTTCTTATTTATCTTATGTGTTGAAATTCTAAGTGCTTTTTTAAACTTTAACCCCCAGATAAACGGAATAAAGATTAACGTGTCTGAATACATTATTAACCAGTACGCTGATGAAAGCACTTTGTTCCTAGATGACGATGGGAAATCTTTAAACGTGGCACTAAATGCGCTTGACAATTTCTCAATAATATCCGGTCTAAAGGTTAACTACGATAAGACACAAATCGTGTGGATAGGAACTCCGCGTGGCTGTGGGCGAGACGTAAAGACAGACAAACCAATAAAATGGGACCATCAAGGGGCCTTTACTGTTCTTGGTATAAAATTTGAACTACAAAACGAAAATCTCTTTACCACACATTATTCGGAAAAAATCCGCAAACTCCTTAACGATTGGTCCTTAAGAAATCTTACTTTGATTGGTAAAGTTACAGTAATTCAAACTTTGGCTATTCCTATCATAATTCATTCCCTAGCAGTTCTCCCAAATTCGGCAGATAATATATTAGACCAAATACAAAGCACGCTCTACAACTTTCTGTGGTCTAATGAAAAAGATAAAATTAAACGTAATGTTATAATCAATTTACCTGAAAATGGTGGCCACACAATTCCGCATATAAGAACACTATGTTGTTCCCTGAAAATAGTATGGATTAAAAAGTTACTAGATCCCGAAGCAATGGCCCAGTGAAAAACACTTGCTGTTGATAATTTCGAAAAATTTGGTGTAAAACAATATGTGGTCCCTCACAAAAGGAGGCACATTAAAGATCTCAGAAGGATTGGATCCTTTTTGGAGGAATGTTCTGTCAGCATGGTCTTTGCTGAAGGAGGGTGAGCCATTATCCCCTAACGAGATCCTTTCACAGCCACTGTTTTTTATTTATTTATTATTTATTTATTTATTGGTGTTTAAGGTCACATACTTATGCACAATGGCTAATCGTGACCGTGGCAGTTTTACGGGTGGAGGAAGCCGGAGTACCCGGAGAGAACCACCGAGCAACGACGAGCAGCTGTCAGCTCCCCAACATTGTAACTCTGAAGTCTGCACCGCAGCACAGGCAGGGTTAGATTGGTTGAAGACATGCGCACCATCGACGTGCAGTACGCCTCAGTACACAGCGTCATCGTGCCCCCATGTAGGCAATCGGGGTGAAGTGTCTTGCCCAAGGACACAACGCGGCTGCCGCAGGTGGGATTCGAACCGAGGACCTCTCGGCTTGTAGCCTGCACCTCTACCAACTGAGCCACCGCGCCCCCCCCCCCCCCCCCCCAGCCACTGTTTTTTAACGAAAGTATAAAAATAAATAATAAACCGTTCTTTTTTAGACACTGGAGCGCAAGAGCAGTCTTTTTTATCAACGATATTGTTGACGCAACAGGATCGGTTATCGATTTTAAAGAATTCCAGCGCATTTATGACCTTGATATACCTTTCACCACATATTTAGGTGTGGTGAATGCTATACCAAGGTCATGGAAAGATGCAATATCCAATAGCAGGAAACTGGAACACATCGAAGGTTTATGTATTAATAATATTCGATCTTGTATTAAGGTAAACCATCATTTCTATCCCATTTTTTTAAAAAGAGTTTCCAAGGAACCACAATGCATTCAACAAAAATGGAATACCTATTGAATGAAACTATTGGAAAAAATGAGTGGCATTATCTTTATAGGCAAACTCTTCGGGAAACAGATGATACTTATCTACAAACATTACAATACAAAATTAACCATATGATTCTATACACAAATTCTAAATTGTTTAAATGTGGGTTATCGGACACGAAACTGTGTTCTTTCTGCGGAAATATCAAAGAAACAATTTTACATCTATTCTTTGAATGCTTTCACACGAAAACTCTTTTATTAAGACTGGTAGAAAAAATTAATCTTAACACTAGTTCAAAATTCCATGCACGTATAAACATGAGAGATATTCTTTTAGGTCCCATAACTCAGGAAGATTCTCCAAGTATCTGGAGAACATGTTTGTTAATATACAAGAGATACATTTATACATGTAGCCGGAGTAAAACCCTCCCTTCCTTTTCTGGCTTAGTGGGAGCGATCAACTCTTACAGAGCCTTAGAATTCTACTCTTTATATATGCATCCAATCGGCAGGGTGGAAAGTATTTGGAAAAATGAAGTTACTGGAATGATGTCCCACAATGAATGTGTATGATGTTCATTCAAATATGCACATATTCCTGTATTATTGTAGGTAAACTGTATATTTATGTACTTATGTTTATATGTTATTACGTTGTTCAATATATTTTTCTACTGAATTTATGTTAATAAAAAAAAAACATGCTTTACTCTGTCTCATATAATTGATGTGAGTCAGTGTGACAATGTTTGGCTGTTTTGGAGCAAGTTTGTTCATTTGTTAACCCAGAAAATACAGTAGTTCACAAGTAACGGATTAATCAATCAATTACTTTTTGGATCGATCAAGATGTTGATTATTGATTAATCGGTTAACCATTTCGGCTCAAGCGTTAATTCTGAAAGAAATTATATGTGATAGTAAAGATGCAAATGCAACTGTATATGTGGCACTTTTGGACATAAAAGCTGTCTTCGATGTTGTCAAAGAACTTTTGATGAGTAAATTATATTTCTACGATGTTGACCCGCACATATGGACTATGGTTGATAATCATCACACTACATGCACATCAGTCATAAAATGGGAAGGAAAGATGTCTTGTAGATTTAATAACTTACAAGGTTTTCGACAAAGTGGTATACTCAGTACTTACCTGTATAAGCATTACATCGAAGATTTATTGAGCAGCTTCGAAAAGCTAAATGAGGGAGCCAGAATTGGGAACACCGCCTTCAACCACAGTAAATCGTCGCAGCTGAATTGTTGCCTAATTCAAGAATGAAATCTTCCATTATACTCCGATGGAAGATACACAATGACGAAATGCATCATGTCTCTAGTGCATCACATCTAGGAACTCAGAGAGTTAATAGCTCAGAAAAATCAGCTAAATGAGATAATAAACAGTAACCTTTGGAAGGCATGGCGTGCAGCATATCGTCTTATGCCAATCGGACTTCGTAGTGTTAACGGACTTGACCCCGTTACCTCAATTCATTCATTCGAACATACGTACTGCCTATACTCACATATGGATGTGAGATTATGCTCTTGAAAAGTCACTACGTGTAGAATCTAGAAGTCTATCAGAAGAAATTTTTCAAGCAAATTTTATCTTTACCCACACAAACTGCAGATCTAGCTGTTTATATAATGGGTAGGCTGATAACAGTGGAAGCCCAACTTCACAACAAGGTATTGTCATTCTTTAACAACATTTGTAATCAACCAGATACATCCATAGAAAACAACTTGCTATTCGGCAGCTAAGTTTTAAAGATAACAAAAGTAATAGTTGGTTTGTAGCAGTGACGTTTTTATTGTGTAATACGATTTATACGATTTACCATCTACACTGCAACTTCTTGAAGATCCGATTCCAAAGACACAGTGGAAGATACGTGTAAGAGGCGCTATCCTCGCCTGAGTGCTAGAATGTTCTATGTCCCATAGAAGACATGGAACATTCTAGCACTCAGGCGATGCTGTCTAGAATTACTGGAAGGAGCGCATCATCTCGGCAGCTTGTTTATGTAAATCTCTTGTGAGTTCGGACATTCAAAACTGTGAGCCAGGACAAAGACACAGAATTATCAGCATAGTCTGAAATCCGAAGCTTGCCATGCCTCGTTTAACTTCAGCACCTATTTATTGGAAGTCGCCAGATCAAGATTTGGAAATATTGATATAAATGGAATATGTAAATTCTGTGGCTTGAATCAGAAAACAGTTCAAAATTTTATTCTGTAACAGAACCGCTTACAACCAACTGGACGACACATTCTCGAAGCATACACTGAAGCAAATGGCACAAGATTTTAGAACTTACCCATTGAAAGTAAAATTAGTGTTACTCTAGATTGTTACCAGCACTTTGAAGAAAATGATCTTGAAATAGGCAGTATGACTTTGGTAGCTATAGAATTACATGGAAGCAGGCAATGTCATCAACTTCACTGTACCAGATATAATCTTCTTAAAAACCAGTAAATAGCGCTAGGTCATGCACATGTAGTTTAGGCTGTTTATCTTGTAAAATTATAGGGATCTAGAAAATGTATATACCGCTTGTAAATACCAAACTTATGAAGACCCAATCAACTTAGAGGTTGCTCAACAACAACATGGGCGCTATGAAGAATAAAGTAAAGTAAGCTACAAAACAAACAAAAAACCCAAATTCTTGTGTAGGTCTAAAAATGGTAAAATATCTCACTTTGCTCAAGGGGTACAGGATGACATCAATTAGGTTCGTAATCAGCGCAAAAAGTTACCCTAGAAACGCCCATAAAATGCTTTATACTTCTTTTTGCGAGGTCCCCCCCCCCCCCCCCCCCCACAAACACACACGTCAGAGCTGAAATTAATCTAATCTCCGAATACACCCAAACCGAACTCTGGCCAAATCATTCACTGCAATTTGACCCAAATCCGCCTCTACATTTTGAACCCAACTGGCCGCTAATGTATACAAACCGTCCTTCAGTGGAAAAATATAAGAAATGAACATTTTTTGTAAATATGTTACGATAACAGTCACTAAATGTGTTGGATAACCTTTGGATCATTTTTTTTTCTTTATGTTTTCTTTAGTTTTTAATGAAGTTTATTGGAGTAGAAGTTATTTTCTTGATTCGTGATTGTGAACATAAGTTGAGTATAGTTAATTAAATATTAATCATATGTTGAGTATAGTTAGTTAAATATCAATCATCGTTTGCTGCTCAGTGTTTACTATTTGAATTATTACCCATTATTGTAGTGATGGACCTCATCCATTAGAACTACACCATTATCGCAATTTTAACTAATATCAAATTGTGTGCTTGTTCATAAATATTATTTTGTTAACAGGTATTAAAAAAATATTAATATCTACTAACGACACCCCACCCATTTAGAACTTGTCGCAGCTGCGTAACAACAGCAAATTGTGTTCTTACGCCCAATAGTTAACATAGGAATAATATTATGTGCTTTTTTCAGAAACATGACCATGAAAGTATTGATGCTACCGACAATTTTCCTTACCTGTTACTGGTAACAAAATAATATTTGCAAACAACACCTAAGCGTTATTTCAGTTATGAACTAACATAAAATCCCGTGCTTCATCACAAATATTATTTTGTTACCACCTATTGAAAATCGACACCGGTATATTTCAACACCCGGTAAAAAATATTTGTGAAAAACAACCCACATAACAGCCTGATATAACATGTAATTACTTAAATTTTTCAATATCATTTTTCAGACCCCGATCTTTTTTTATTTCAGTATATTTAAGATTTCCAACATGTTTTTTTATATTCATTTATTTTAAAAAATAATAAATTGAAGTTGAAAATAAAAAAAAATACAATTTGTGTTGTTTTTGTCTTCTCTCTTTTATCCTTTAGAATCACTCCTTTTCTGGGGGACTGTTTGGGCCAAATAGCAAGAGGACAGTTCGGCCACTGTGGGGGCCGGTTCGGGTTAAACTAGCGGCCGGTTTGGGTCAAGCTGCTGGGGCGGTTGATCAGAGGACGTTTCATCCACCAGCCATGTCGCCCGCTTGCAATTTTACCCAAATCGTCTATCGCCGCGCCGAATCGTCCGCTTGCAATTTTACCAAATCGTCCCGCAAGGGTTTGAAAATCATCAAAACATGGGGTAGAAAATAACTTTAATGATATTTATTCAGTATCAAATATCACAAGATAATAAATAATTAGCATAGCATTTTTAAATGTACAACATAGCACATCTTTCAAATATGTTTCTTGACATAAATTCTTATCGTGCATTAGTGCACTAATTATATGATTATTCATTGGCCAATTATAACAATTTCCGTTAATTTTTTAAAATAATTTTGCGATTATTTATGGTTAAGCGCGGTGGTGCCTTTCAATGAAATTCTTGCAAAATTATAAGATTTTTTTATCGAACTTAATATGCCATAAGTTGTGATGCGTTTCTTAATACACTTAATTCTTATAATATATTTGTTAATAATTTTGCGACTATTCATTGTTAAGTGCCGGTGGCGCCTTTCAATGAATAATAGCAAATTATAAGATTTTTTTTATTGAACTTAATATACCGTAAGTTTGATGCGTTTCTTAATATAATTAATTCTTATTCTTATAATATATTTGCTAATAATTTTGCGATTATTCATTGTTGCGCGTCGGTGGAACTTAATGTGGTACTTTAAGAAGTTTTGCTGTCTTTAAGAATAATTTTAATCAAATTTAACTCTTATAGTTGACCCTTTCAATGATTAATTGCAGAAGTGAAGGCTGTTGGAGTGTTGAAAATTAATGTTTGCTGATCAATAAACTAATTTCTACCAATGTTTGTCTAGGTTAATCAGAGCCGCATTAAACAATGTCAAAATTAATTAGATAGCTTAGTAGTTTATTTTGTTCTGGAATGTCTATTTTCACAATCTCCTTTTAGTATATGAAATTTTAATGCAAGGAGGTACTTAAGATATATTACAATAGATAAGATACGATAAACTTAAATAAATAAATAAATAAATAAATAAATAAATAAATAAATAAATAAAAATTTTAATCAAATTTAACTCTTATAGTTGACCCTTTCAATGATTAATTGCAGAAGTGAAGGCTGTTGGAGTGTTGAAAATTAATGTTTGCTGATCAATAAACTAATTTCTACCAATGTTTGTCTAGGTTAATCAGAGCCGCATTAAATAATGTCAAAATTAATTAGATAGCTCAGTAGTTTATTTTGTTCTGGCATGTCTATTTTCACAATCTCCTTTTAGTATATGAAATTTTAATGCAAGGAGGTACTTAAGATATATTACAATAGATAAGATACGATAAACTTAAATAAATAAATAAATAAATAAATAAATAAATAAAATAAATAAATAAATAAATAAATAAATAAATAATTCAAAATTTCCCCCAGCGAACGAGTTTCGGGCAATTTGGGAAAGATTACAGCGGACGATTCGGCTAGTGGACGATATGGGTGTAATCTGTATCTGTATCTGGAAATTCCTCCTCTGTCAGGAGCACCAATATATAAATATTGTTGTGTTTAATATTTCTGGATATGATCATAATAACAATTATTGGATGATTGTTTCATTTGATGTAAAGTTTCAATTAAAGTTAATTATAGATTTGTTTAATTTTATAATTTTTCTCCCCTGGCTGCAGCTTCATTCAACACTTGTGTTCTTCTTAGATGTAAGTGAAAAATTAAATTTCTTGATAAGTATTCTATATGGAGGATTTTACTGTAGTCAAGATTTAGACAGGATAAAGAAACATGTAATCAGATAAAGAGATAGTTCTTATACATGATCTCTCAAACAAATGTTTCTTGTCACGTGATGCAAATATTTTGACAAATGTCGTGATTGAGTTTCCAGATGATTTCTTTCGCTTGAACGTGTTTTTTTCCAACCTTTCGATTGTTATATAGCCTCGTTTTATCATGGTACGAGTTAATCAGAAATAGTCTACGTATATACAACAATTTACGAACCGTTTTCTCCTTGAAATGATAGAATAAATTGCGACCGTTGTTCAGTTTCACGTAAATTCCAGTCCCACTAATTACCGCAAAAGCCCACTTAAACTGTTCCTAAGGGCCTAAATAAGTAATGAAATTTTGTTTATTTTGAAAATTCTCACCTCTGATATTCCTTCAATTCAAATTAAATATACACAAAATGTAATGAAGGTTGGGATGTATAGAACACGAAACATGTAATCAACTCATAGAGTTGACAGCAGGCACCACTGGCACTGCCCTGGTTCCTGGAAGTCTGCTATCGTATTCGCACCAGAACTGATAACTTAATAATATTTCGCAAGAACAACTCGTGGCTGAATGTGCTTCAGATATTCAATAACAAAGCCAGGCATTCATAACACTTTCGAGTGCAGCGACAGGACTGCATTTTGGAAAAGGACAACACTGTCTGCATTTTTAGCTCATCTTGACAAAGTCAATCTGAGCTAATCTAATCGCTTCCTGTCCGTCGTCTGTCGTCCGTCGTCCGTCAACACCAATGTTTTGGTCTTCTCCTCCAAAGCCACTGGGCCAATTCAAGTGAAAGTTTGTGTGAGTGATGGTCCCAAAGGGGCATTTCATTTTTGTTCAACTCAGTATGCCCAGCCCCATAGGGAGGGAGTGGGGGAAAATGCTCCAAAATATTTTTAAAATCTTCTTCTCCAGAACCAGTGTGTACAATGACTTGATATTTGCTATGGAGCTTCCATATGAGGTGTAGAATCAAGTTTGTTCAAACGAAGTTCGTAAAGTAATATTTGGCTTTGTAATAGGAGGGGTAAGATTTTTGCCCCCGCCCAAAATTTCTCTTTCCTGAACCAATGGTCCAGTATGAACCAAATTTGGTTTGTGGTTGTATTGGGTCATAAGTACTTGACTCATGCAAAAAAAAAATTCCCGCATCCCCATGGGAACCCTGGGAGCTAAAAATAGAAATATTTTCAAACGCCCATATTTCCCAAACCCCTTGGAACAGAGAGCTTTTATTTGGTATGAAGTATCCTTATGGCCAGTAGAATTGAATGGTAAAAATAAATTGCCATCGGTTATGTTAGGGTGTTCTGTAATGGGCATCGAAAAAATGCTGAGTCAGCATATTTGCAAAAAGTTTAAAAAATCTTTTCTCCAGAACCAATCATCAGTATCTTTTGATATTTGGTATACAACATTCATAGGGGGGTCAGATAAAAGTTTGTTGAAATAAAGCTCATTGGTTCATATTTGGGCTCTCTACAGGAGCCCGAAGTTTTAACATAGGGTAATATGGGGAATATTCTTTAAAAATCTTCTTCTTCAGAACCACCAGTCAGAATCTTTTAATATTTGGTATACATCATTGTTATGAGGGTCAGATTCTAGATTGTTCAAACCAAGTCCCTAGGTTAATCAGGGCTCGATTTAACTGGATTAGCATAGCACTTTGCTCTCCAATTTCTGAATTTTGCTATTCAAGATTTATTAGTTTCAAGTGCTTTTGGATCAACTGCTAATCAATTTTCCAGGGTGAATAGTAAATTGCTATTCAAAATTTTCAGATTAAATCAAGCCCTGAGGTTAATATTTGGGCTTCCTATGGAAGCCCAAATTTTATCTTTGTTCAATATGGAGGGTAATTTAAAAAAATCTTCTTCTTCAGATCCATCAGTCAGAATGCTTTGATATTTGGTATGCAACATCTCTATGGGGGTCAGATTCAAGTTTGTTCAAATCAAATCCCTAGGTATATATTTGGGCTCACTATGGTAGCCCAAATTTTTACTTAGTGCAATATGAGAAAATTTCTTTAAAAATCTTCTTCTTCAGATCCACCAGTCGGAATACTTTTATATTTGGTATACAACATCTCTAGGGGGGTCAGATTCCAGGTTGTTCAATTCGAGTGCCTAGGTTAATATTTGGGCTCCATATGGGAACATGAAATTTAACTTAGTACAATATGAGGGAATTTCTTCAAAAATCTTCTTCTTCAGATTCACTTGTCAGAATGCTTTCACATTTGGTATACAACATCTCTAGGGGGGTCAGATTCAAGTTTGTTCAAATCGGATCCATAGGTCAATATTTGGGCTCGCTATGGTAGCCCAAATTTGAACTTAGTGCAATTCGAAGAAATTTCTTTACAATTTCTCTTCTTCAGATCCAACAGTCAGAATGCTTTCATATTCGGTACACAACATCTCTATGGAAGTCAGATTTAACTGTGTTCAAATCAAGAGCCTGGGTTATTATTTGGGCTCTCTATGGGAGCCGGAATTGGCCATTTTGCTGAAGAATTAAAAATTTTGTATTCAGTACCCTCTAGAGGTACTAAGATTAATCCACATAGGTTGTATCAAGGGGCTTCATAGGGGAGCTCTACATTTTACTTATGATCAACTGAAGAACAGGCATGATGCCCAGATTATTTTTGTCACTCCTGAGGGACTCAAGGATTGACAGTGTAGCCTATGGAGATGCTTGCTTAATGTAGACTCATTCTTGGACTCTGTTTAAATTGTGTTCTGTACAAGATGAGCGCTTCAGGCCCCGTGGAGCCTCTTGTTTATCGAAGATGGTTTCCATGCTCGACAGACATGCGCAAATCACTCGATACCACGAATTTCCATGGAAAAACAAAATCGCAATCCTACGAAATTTCAACAGGTATCATGATACCTTGCATTGAATATGGCAACTGTGCAATCTCTACAGTCGGTGGAGAGTGGATTGTAACAAAATCACCCATGGAGTGGAGTTATCACCCAAAGTACAAGTTTCAAATTTTGGACATATAGACTAAAAACACAAGCAATGTTTCAGCCAATGGACCTCTGGGTTTAACCCGGAGGTCCATTGGCTGAAACTTTGCTTGTGCTTATTATGCTTTGCAACAAATTTGCAATTATTGCTTGGGTGGAATCTCCACTCTGCAGGTGATTTAGTGATAATACACTCTCCACGTACTGTAATAACAGTATACTGTACGAAGGCGATCTTTTTCATTATTTGATTTTAGACGGCGTTGTTTTTACATGCTTTTTCCGTCCGATGATGTCAACCGGAAATCGAAAGTATACTCTTACGTAAACAAAAGCAAAGGCTTTGGAATTTTTCCCCATGCAGCTCTGTCGCCGTCTCTTGAAGAATTTTGATCCCCTAGCTTTGTTCTTGGATATGTAAAGCACATTTGGCCACAAGTTGTTTTCGTGAAATATTATTAAAATATCAGTTCTGGTGCGAATACGACAGCAGACTTCCAGGAACCAGTGGTGCCTACAGTCGACTCTATGAGTTGATTACACATGTGTTTCGTGTTCTGTACATCTCAACCTTCATTTTGATGTATATTTTGTGTATATTTAATTTGAATTGAAGGAATATCAGAGGTGAGAATTTTCAAAATAAACAAAATTTCATTACTTATATAGGCCCTTAAGTTATAATAAGACTATTTTCACATACCGCCATCTTACATCTGGGACTCCATATTCGTGTACAAACTGGCTTTATTTATCAACATTGCACACACGTGTACTGAACTGCTGATCGGCATTGAAAGCTTCATTTTTTCATCTCCGTTTTTTCAAATAAAATTCGACAATTTACATAATCTGCATTAGGTCTCATCCCCAAAGGGAACAAAGGTTGGGTGTTAGAAATTTGTGGATTTTTCAGTGTTATATTCCATACTTATCTTATTCATGTTACAATCCTTCATTGTTCCTTCCTTCATTCTGACGGGGAAAGCTTTGATGTCGCCCATGTTTTTGGCGCAACCTGGAGTTGCTGACGAAATGAATATCCATGTGGAAATGGTAACTCCTAATAAAATGCCCCCACGCAGTGATTATAATCAACCTCCTCTTTGCAAATGCGATCGTATTTCCTTTTTGTCACTATTTGTTTAGGCGCAACTCCGGGTTATTATTTTATAGCCGATACAAGCAAAAAGTAACATGGACGACATCGAAGCGATTGTTGGCGCTTTAAACGTTTTAAAATGTCGATAAATAAAGGATAGTTTGGATCAATTAACTCTGCAAAAATGTAAGGAAATACGTGTTCTATCGAATGCAGCCGGTGATAAGAGCAAAAGCTTGATATATATTCCTATTTTTGAGTTTTGAGTTCCCATAAAAACTTGATGGGGAATTTTTCTACAGAATTGAATGGGAGGAACTGAATGGAGAGGGGTAGCCACTGCGTTCAGATCGCTGAACTACAGTCTCCTAAACTTTTCACAAGGGGAGTAATTAATCACTTGCCTTCATGATGTATGTAGAAATTATGTGTGAACATTAAGTTATACATTGTATTTCAATCAAGCATTACATGACTCAACTAGGAGACGATACTTGCAAAACGTTATCTCGCATGACTGAAATCTTTCATTTTTTGGCTTAAACCACAGCTTATGACACCTTGTTGGAATGAGCTCATTCCAGTGAGGGTCATCAGCTATGTTTTTAGAGCAAAAATGAAAAAAATAAAATTTGTATGGTCATTTTCGTGTATGGTGCTGGTCATTTTGAGCTGTCATATTAGGGAAGGGGTTAAAATCATTCTCCTGAATCTTTCACTCTTGCAAAATCAAAAGGAGGAGAGTGATTATTCACTCGCCTGCATTCTCTTCCTGTCAGTCACTGTTGACGTACCAATGTACCTTCAGCTTCTTTAAAGTTAAAATGTTTCATTCCAAGAATGGCAAGCAGGCACACAATTGAATTCTGTTTCAAAAGAACGACAAAAATGACAAAAATATTTATAAAGTGGAAACAAACGATATGAATGCAGCATTCAGTACTGTACAACAGACGTGGGTGCCAAATTTGAATGGCTGGTTTCAACAAGCATATCGAGTCTCGGATTTAAGATGGCGCTATGCTAAAATGGTCTATTACCGACCCAAAACATAACCAATACCTACCCCAAACTCACATATTATGGACCAAAAGCCAGAAGAATACCGAACAAATATTATATTATAGAAGGTTTTGAACCACTAATTGTTCTACAGGCCCAGTGGTTTGAGGTGCTATATCACTTAATAATATGGGTAAGGAAAATTTGGTCTACCTATATACCAAAATCACCAGAATGCCAGAATCACCCTAAAAAATTATGATATTAGTGAATGTATGCCTTTATTTTATCGCTGTTTCCCCATAAATTACCATTCTATTCCATGATTGTGGGTTTTGTGATGTTTGAAGGTCACAAATATAAATTATAATTTTTTGAGGGGATTCTGGTATTGTACTCCGCCAGTTATTTGGTCTGATGATGAAAGAGTAATGAGGAACAGCATTGATTATGCCTTCCCTTCTGGCTCCAGAATAGCATATACTAGACATTTAATGAATAATGTAGTTGATTATTAATTAATTGGGTTTGGAAAAGAAAAATTTTGCAAGGAATACAAAAAAAAGTTAAAGACAGAAAGACTCTTAGCCCTTTACTGAACAAATCGCCCGCATCCGCCTGCGTAATATGCAAATTGAGCAGTTGAAAAAATTAAATTTTTCAAAATATTTCAACAAAACCATATCATGTGACCCCTCATTGGAATGAGCTCATTGAGCTCGTTCCAATGAGGGGTCACATGATATGGTTTTGTTGAAATTTTTTTTAAAATTTAAAATAATAAATTTTGATATCGTCTGTGTTGGGTAAAGGGTTAATCACCCAATGTGGTATTCCAGGTGGTTTATAACATAACTACAAGGTGGGTGCACATCTGTACTGCAAACCCAGCACTCTGTATACACACAACATTGGGGTTACACCTGGGATTCTAGTTAAAATCAGAATCACTATCAAATACCCGTATCACCTGATAATGCGTATCTCCCTCACATTATTATTAAATTATTTAAACATCCAAAATCACCAAAATGGAGCCAAACTGAATGAAAAATGGCCACTACATTTTGGTTGTTATTTTTTCAAATAAAGTTTGTTTTAGCAGAATTGGCATCTCATACTTGAAGATCTTCACACATCATGAAACAAAACTTTGATATGGGCTATGGACAAATAGTATACAGTTGGGGTCAGTTAATTGATTTAGCATGTAAATTATGTCACAGGTTTGCTAATTCCTACACTTTATTTAACAATTGGAATCGCCTTTAAATACAGGAATCACCCCCACAAAATCCCATTATATTTTGCCTTGCACTGTTAAAGAGCAAGACCATCATTATATAATAAGGCTTTTAAAGAAACTAAATAAATAAACATTTTATCTTTGTTGTTAATATAATTTTTAAAAGTTTTAATGAAATTTTCAGGTCATTTCTTTAAACGGAATCACTATCAAATACTGGAATCACCTGATAATTTGTATCCCCTCACATTATTATTGAATTGTCTCAATTATGTCACAGGTTAACTAATTCCTAAACCTTATTTAACAAATTTCCATGCAATAATCAATTATTCTTAAAAAATAAGGGTGATTCCGGTATTTACTGGTGATTCCAGTGATTCTGGTATATAGGTAGACCGGGTAAATTTAATTGGAAATTCCCACCGCTGATATTCCATAAATTCAAATTGAATGTACACAAATTATATGTATTTGTATAATTTGTGTATTTTTAATTTATAATGATGGTATATCAGGCTTGGGAATTTCAAAGGACACTACTTTTCCTTACTTATTGGCACGAGCTCGTTGAGGGGTCATAAACTATGTTTTTGACGCCAAAAAATTAGTTATTCAATAATTTTGTTTTGCATGTGTCATCTGCTTTTCATATTAGGTAAAGGGTTAACCCTTTACCCAACGTAACGGCCAAAACCGGCCAGCGCTATTCTCAAAAATCGCCAATTAATTTTCATCATTTTTTCATTTCTTGTCTCAAAAACATAGGTTATGACCACGCGTTGGAACAAGCTCGACGAGCTCGTTCCAACGAGGGGTCATAACCTATGTTTTGGAGACAAAAAATGAAAAAAATTAGTTATTCAAGAAATTTTTTTGCAAGTGTCGTCTGCTTTTCATGTTAGGTAAAGGGTTAAAGCAGGAGTGAGACCCCACTGAAGTGGTTCCCTTGTTATTGGAAAATATGACATCACATGAAAATTGGCCCTTTGTGACAGAATGTCATCCATGTCAGTATTATGATGTCATAAAACTTTACAGGCTTGGACTATGAGTTATTCATTTGAATAAAAACAGTGTTACCAGGGATGTGGCTAGAGGCGTAGGGTAGTGAATATCCAACCCCCTCCCGGTCCCTCCCACTAGATGGAAATTCACTACCGAGAACAATTTTGAAAATGAAGCCATGAAAGGGGGCATAAAATTGATTCTAGTAACTGAAATGTCAACACATTTATGATAGAATTATCTGGTTTTTATTATTTGGTATTATTCTGGGAATTGAATGTGTGCAAAACAAATGCTCAAGCAGAGAACTTTGAGCAATTCATACTCTCCTAACATTAAATCAGATCGTATGCAGGAATGATCAGTTTTCGATGTTTCATCATTTTGTAACTGTGAATGATAGAATTAACTCAGGATAACGATTTTCCATGATGTGATTTTCTTGAAGTGCATTTCGAGAATTTTGTTTTATTACTTTTTTATTACAATAAGTAAATGTACTATAGCAATCTCGTATCGATTGATATCATGCATATTTATGAAGCTCGATATTGTGTACACTGTAGTTGTAAATAATAACAGTTGGAATTGTTGCTGATTTGAAACCGAGTTGGAATTTTGAGAAGTGAAGTAGACATCAGCATCACCAAAGAAGCTTTACAATCCAGATAGATGGAATTTCCAATTACTGATGACTTGCCCTCCGAAATTTCCAACTATAGGAAATTTTGACCAGAAGTACTTGCAGTTACAATTTATTGATAACATTTATTTGTCCTAATTCAGATTTGGAATTCTGAAGGCTGTGTTGGGGGATATGTTAGCCTTCTATATATGTACATACTTTCCAAATATATTTTCAGGCAGAGAGAAAAGCAGTGAACAAGTATTACCCTCCAGATTGGGATCCATCAAAGGGCTCAGTAAATAAATACCAAGGTTCACATCCTTTACGTGACAGAGCTAAGAAACTCAGCCAGGGTATCCTTACTATCAGGTATGTGTAACAAATAATTTCATTTCAGTATTTGTACATATGTGTAAACATTTTAATGATGTTTAGCTCAACTTGACAACATTAAGTATCAGCTACTTGGATGGGTTGCGATCTGTGGTCCATCTGTATGACTGTATGTCTGTACATCCATACCTCTGTCCATCCACAATTCCTGTTAGCACACCCTACAGGCCATATCTCTTGCCTGATCATGGCTTTGGGGTAATGTCTACATGGAAGCTATCAAATTTTTCCAAATTTCATTGAAAAACATGGCAACTGGTGACCATCTTGGAATTTGCATATAAACTGTCAATAATTCCATCAGCACACCCTACAGGCCGCATCTCTCAATCAAATTTCATATGTAGCTTTGGTGTGATGTCTAGATGGGAACTAACAAAGTTTTCTGAATTTCAGTGAAAAACATGGCCAGCAGTGACTATCTTGGAATCAGCTTATAAATTGTCAAGAATTCCATTAGCCCTTTACCCAACGCAGACGTTATCAAAATTTATTATTTTAAATATAATTTTTTTTAATTTCTCAAAAAATTTCAACAAAACCATATCATGTGAACCCTTGTTGGAATGAGCTCGTTCCAACGAGGGGTCACATGCTATGGTTTTGTTGAAATTTTTTTAAAAATAATATTTTTTCAACTGCTGAATTTGCATATTACGCAGCGGTTACGGGCGATTCGTTGGATAAAGGGTTAGTACACCCTATAGGTCACATCTCTCACCCGATCTTTTCAAATTTTATATGTAGCTTTGGTGTGATGTCTATCTAGATGGGAACCTTCAGATTTTCCTGAAGTTTGTTGAATCACAGGTGCCATTTGGATTTAGCATATAAATTCTCAACAATTTCATTAGCACATCCTACAAGCCCCATCCCTTACCCAATCTTTTACAGATTTCATATCTAGCTTTGGAGTGATGTCTTTTCTGTAGAAACATGAGTGAATGACTTGGCATTACTGGAACTTTTTATTTAGCGCAGTCCCTTCTCAGTCAAGTTGAGCTGCAGTGTCATTGACACTTTCAGTTTTTAATGTCATGAAAATTTATCTGCATTAGCTTGTAACCTAATATACAGTACAGCTTATAGCAAAATATACTACAGTGCAGCCCACTTAATTGGATATCTCTTAATTGTATATCCCTGTTAATTGAATATAATGTTCAAACTTAAAACCATTTACCATATCTTCAGTACAAATTTGATCTGTTAATTGCATATGGGTTGTAGAGTAAACTCCTGTTAATTGTATATAAATTTTTGTAATATGTCAAAAAATTACTGTGACACGCACCAAATTCCCGTTATTTATCAACCTTTTTGGCATCACTACATCCAATACAGGCATTTATTCTATTATATCTTGTTTGACAGAGCTCTATGAGCTCTGTCAAACAAGATATAATAGAATAAATGCTCAGTTTATCTCCAGAACACAGGAAACTGACCAAATCCCTGTTAATTGTATACTCCTGTTATGAATAATTTTCACTGGCAAAATGGATATTCAATTAAGAGGATTCTACTGTATTAGACAACATTATCCCCCAAATAACTCCAGATTATTACTTCATTACTAGTATTGCCAGAGGGCATCACCAGTCTCCCAGTCTGCGAATAATCTAGTGTTATGCAAATGATGTTATTGCACTTTATACATGTTGCTTCCTCACCAGAAAAAGCAATTTTTGGAACTGTTTCCCCCAAATTACTTGATAATTTTTATTTAATGACATTGCATTGATATCACTATATTTTTCAGGTTTGAATTACCTTATAATATCTGGTGTGGTGGATGCAACAGTCATATTGGTATGGGTGTCCGATATAATGCAGAGAAAAAGAAAGTGGGAAACTACTATTCAACCCCAATATATAAATTCCGGATGAAATGCCATCTGTGTGACAACTACTTTGAAATACAGACAGATCCAAAGGTAATTTAAATTACCAGATATTATTGGTAACACAGTAAAAACCGGTTGATTGAATGGTCACTTTGCCTGGGAAAAATATTCTTTTAACCCTTTACCTAACAGGAAAGGCAGAGGACACTAGTCTTGTAAACAAAATTCTTGAATATTTAATTTTTTTCATTTTTTGCGTCAAAAACATAGCTTATGACACCTCATTGGAACAAGCTCATTCCAATGAGGGTCATAAGCTATGTTTTTGAGATGAAAAAATAATTAAAATTGAATGGTGATTTTGTGAATAGCACCGACTGGTTTTGTTTTATGTTGGGTAAAGGTTAACAATAGTATTCAGTTAAGAGGGAATTGGTCATTTTCCTGTATTCTAGAGGTAAACTGAGCATTTTTTTTTTTATTTCTTGCAGCCTGCGGAATTAGCCATGGCAACTGGCAGTTCCATGGTAAAAACTGTGGGAATTAAGTTTTACCATGGCAAGAGAATGCCATGTTGTATAATAGGTTGTTTGTCAGTCAATGCCATGATGTCATGTCGTTATCAAAGTTGTGTGTCAGTATAGTAAGGTCACACACTAAGTTTATATTCAACTCTGTGTTGCATTTAAGAATGAATACACTCACATTCCCAGGTATCCCGGTTGTTTATTGTCCTTAAAAATAATTTTGTTGTGTTGAAATAAAAAACAATAAATAGAGCCATCGCATTATCCAACTTTCTCATGGTCTGGTGGATCACCTCAAGTGGGACTATGTTTGAACTGTCAGACATTCTTGATAATTGGCAGTTCAACACTGAGTCTCACACAATAAAACGACAAACTTGGAAAGTAACAAAATTATCTGATCACATTTCAGGCAAAGGGAGGTAACTGTGTTAACAGAGTTCTTGCACAATAATTTTAGTTAACCCTTTCAACACTGGTGGTATCTTCCATGCCAGTTAAATTGCAGAAATTGGAAGAGTCCATATCCATTATTTGGGGGCAGAGCAATTAATATTTTCAACGTGCGGCCTGAAGGCTGCACGCTGAAAAGATTAATTGTTCTACTACACACGTTCACTTAGTAGCCATCCTACTTAACCCTTTGAACTCTGGTGGTATCTTCCATGACAGTTGAAAGGCAGAAATTGGAAGAGTCCATATCCATTATTTGGGGATAGAGCAATTAATATTTTCAATGTGCAGCCTTCAGGCTGCACGTTGAAAATATTAATTGTTCTACCACACACATTCACTTAGTAGCCATCCTACTTAACGAAATGATAACATATCAGATTGCTGGATCGGAAAAGCGGTCTCTCATGTTGAAAGAATTAATAAGCACAACCTTGACATCTATCAAACAGTTAGCATGTTTACTGTGTTTCATTGATGCATATTCATGTGGTTGATATTATGGAATTATAAATTTACTAGAGTTTTCTCTTAAGTGCCGCGTTCCCATTTTGGTGAATCTCTTGTGATACATGGACACATAGACAAGCCTGGAAATAAGCATTCTGTCATTTGCACCATGAGGTCCCCAGAGGGTGAATTTGCTGATGCTATCCCACACATTGGGCAAGAATCCCCCAATTTATCCTCGGGGTACCTCTCTGTTTAGGCCTGAGACCTTGATTCAGATTGAGGTTCACAGAGGGTAAATTTAGTAATGCTACTCTGCTGTGCAGGGTAGCATCACCAAATTCGCCCTCTGGGGACCTCAGTCTGCAGATGATTGTCTGCTTATTTCCAGGCTTGCACATAGAACACATGTTCTAAATACAGGCTTTGGGTAGTTTTGCTGATGGAAACTACAGTACCTTGGCAGTCGGATGTAGTGATCTCTAAGCTTACTATGTAGATTGCCAAAACTTCATTAGGTACCACTGACAAGTCAAAGTGTTGCTTTTTACGAGTAAACAAAAGTAATAGAATTTTCCAAGTGTTTAAGGATACAGAATCCATGGCAAGAATCAAATGAAAATTCTCCAAGAATCAAAAGTTGATTCTCATTACTTTCCTTGCGAGAATCATTTATGCGAATCAATTCTGATTTTCCATGAATTTTAAGCCTGCAGTTGGCCTCAGTATATCCAATACAGGCCCTTAATCTATTATATCCCTATTGGGAACCCCATGAAGTGATGCAGTGCATGTTTATCTGTTTTACTAGTACAATAGGACCCAGTCACCAGTGCTTGCAGTGAAAGTCCTCTAAAATGGGCAGTATGGGTAGAAATGATTGGCTGGATATGGCTTTATCTCCATGTTGTGATAGCTCAGGCCTGTCATTCTGAGGAGGGCGATTGCTCCAGATCCTTATAGCCTGCCTGAAATTTTGCTGAGGAGAGCAAGTAACTGCCTCCTCAACAGCCTGATTCTGATGGTTTTGGTATGTACCAGCCCACCTGGATGGGCTTGTGCCCACCTGATTATAGATCAAGGGGAGCCAGCAACTAACCTCCCGTGATTTTCAAAAAGACAGGCCTGGTAGCTCATTCGATGAGCTCGTTTCACTGAGGGGTCACATGATATGGTTTTGTGGAAAGTTTTTGAAAATGTTTTTTTCTTTCAACAACACAATTTGGATAGTATGTGGGCAGCTGCAGCCGATTCATTAGGTAAAGTGAAAAGTGGGTAATAAAACCTCAAAAATTAAGCAGATTGTGTGTAAAAGTGCATTTTATTACTGTACAAAGTGTGATTTACTGGGATTTCTGGGTTTGATTATAAACGATAATTTCACAAGTGAATTACGTAATCAACAATTGTGTCATGTGTCCGTGCGCGCAAATGAAGACACTTTGCCATGGATGTAATGGGGACTTCATTGTTTTTTTGTTTTTTTTAACCCTTTACCTAATATGAAAAGTAGACGACATTTGCAAAAAAAATTCTTGAATAGCTATTATTTTCATTTTTTGTCTCAAAGACATAGGTTATGACCCCTCATTGGAATGAGCTCAGTGAGCTCATTCCAATGAGGGGTCATAACCTATTTCTTTTCAACCTACTCACAATTGTTTACAATTGGCTGTAACATAAGTGCAAGCCCTACTTCGGAACTCACTCAAGCTTTTAGAATATTTTCCAAACGAGTTGGAAAAGTACTAGAGTGCAAAAGCACGAAAAAAGGGTCGAGCGAGACCAGCGCTCGAAATTACAGGTACTCTCTCTGCACACCTCTTGCGTTTACTGAGCGCATGCGCAACAACCGTGACGTCAATTCCTTTATTTTCCGCCATTGTACATGGTCGGAAAATTTTGTGACTCGTGCTAAATTATGCTGTTTATTCTTCGTGAACAACTTATTCTTCATATTTAGTGTGCTAATGGATTGTATCCTTTTATCAAGCTACCAAATTATTATTATTTAATGTTAATTTGTATTTTTATTGCTTGTCTCTTCACACTTTATCTTGTCTTTCCCCCACGTGTGAACACGACCTTAGTGCTGTTTTCCGTCGGCGGGAAGCTTGATTATTATTTTGATATAATGCCTAAGACTATTCCTTGTACCTCTTGTTTGCAGGTGAAACATGTGGACGACTCTCATGCCACATGTGTCACTTGCAACAATTGCACTCAGGCCCAATCATGTGGTATTTGTGGGGTTTGGTCCTCTAAATTCTGGGCTTCTGTGAACAAGGTGGTTCTTTCCAGAGCTAGAACCCCTCGTTCTCGGGGTAAGGGTAGCCGTGCCATAGCAGACATTTCTGCTGGTGCACGTGGTGACTCTGTCACACAGGATTCGGATCTGCCTTCTGTGGCGAGTTCCTCTGCAACTGTTGGCGGTGTTAGTTCAGTGATACCTGACGAGGAGACCGTGGTCTCTTTGTCTTCTGATGTCACTATTGAGGCGTCTGTTTTCGTTGAGAGCTTTTCCGAGGTCAACTCGGTGACCCTCTCCGATCTGCCTCCTACACCATCGACCATTGTTGAGGAAGTTGCTACTCCAGATCCTATTCTGTCTGATGGTGGCTCTTCCATCTCCTCTGGGGATGGTCTACAGTCTCGGGGGACCGAGGCTGTATCTGCTGGTGTGTCTGTGTGTTCTCAGCCTCCCCCAGCCTCGCGGTGGGGCTGTGCAGGTTTGCTGTCTGCTCCGTCTCTTCTGGCTAGGTTTGCTCCTAGTCGGTTGAGCCGGCCGGTCGCTTCGGCAGCGATTCCTCGTCCCTCGAGTGAATCGTTTATCGTTCCACCTTCCCCTGCTAGTGTGCCGCCTAGCGGGATGGTGTTGGGACGTTGGCATCCAGGGCCTGCTGTTCGGCAGCGGTCAGTGACAGCCCCTGTTAGCTGTCACTCTCGGAACCTTCCTCCGGTGATTCCTCACTGTGTTCCGAGTCTGGGTGTCGATCGATGCTTGCCGTCGGTCTCAGAGGATAGGCAGTTGGGGCCGTCTGCTGCGCAGAGGCCAATGACAGGTTCCTGTCATTCTTGGGACAATCCTCCGGGGTGTTTTCTCACCGTGCCCTAGGTCCAGCTACCGATCGACGTGCGCCGTCGGTCTCTTTAGAGGATTTGCAGGCAGGACCTTCTGTTTCGCAGAGGTCAGTGATGGCCCCTGGGCGTCACAATCGGGACTATCCTCCGGTGTCTTCTCACCATGTCCCTATTCTGTCTGCCGATCGACGTTCGCCGTCCGTCTCTTCTGAGGATTTGGGTTCTTCTACCAGAAGGGTCCATTGGGAGGACACTCCGTCGGGCGATTCTGCTGCGACGGATTCTCAGGATGACCTGCGCCAGGCCGTTTTGGCACTCACCCGGTTGCTTTCTGGCAACCCTCAAGTTGGCCTCCCTGTGCCTCCTGAGGCACAACCTCCTTTGGTCGGTCACCGAGATGTCTCGCCTGGCCCCTTGGATACTGCATAGTATTCACAGGAGGTTTCTGCTGGTCAGCCCGAGTTGGGCTACGTCTCTGCTACAGAGGATGACGAGTATCTTGAAGGTGATGGGCCCCCCTCGTCAGTCTTGGGGCAGGCTTTGGATTTCGTCTTTGGCTTATTGCCGGACGTTCAACCTTCCGACCAGCCTTCTGTGACCATCCGGCAGCGGTCCACTGTGGAGCGCCGTAACCCCGTTGAGCCTTCTAGCTCCGGGGCTTTGTGTCCTCTGCAATCGGCTCAGGTTGTTGAGTCCTTCCAGGACTTAGACGCCAAAATGCGTTCTAAGGCCCTCAAGGGTTCCTTCTTTTCTAGAGCTGATGCCTTTCTGCCTCCATCGCGGTTTCGTGTGTACGATTCCGTCTCTCCACCAGTCTTCCAAGGGATGACTACTGTGGATGAGGATTCTTCTTCCCTCAGGTTGACTAAGCCTAATTCGGCAGTTCTCCCGATGTCGGTAGTTGAGTCTATGGTGGGCCTGTCCCGAGAGATGCTGGGTATGTTATCTCTCGCGGACCATGTCGTCGCTGCTCTGGCTGAATATTTTCCACCAGGGGAGTCCACTCAGGCGCCTTTTCGCGTTTTGTCACAGGCTCTTATGAACTCACGCCTGTAACACGGCTAATTTGGAGCTGGCACGCCGGGATGCGGTGTCGGATTCTTTACCATCCCTTCCTTCTGAGCAACGTGCTGTTCTGAGGTCTGCCGCTTTGGTGGGACCTCAGTTGTTCCATGGTTCCGTGGAAGCTGTTCGTGGCGAAGTTCTTCATTCGAAGGACCAGCTTTTGCTGAGACAGCTTGACCAACCTGCTGCTGCGGGTGGGGGTCGTTCCAGGCCCACCAAGCGTGCTGCTGCATCTGCCTCGTCGGCGACGTCGGCTACGCCTTCGGCTCCGTCTGCTCCTTCTGCTCATAAGAAGCGCCGACGTGGCCAGGCTCACTGATAGCCTCAGGCTGGAAAGTCTCAGGACTCTGTCATTTCCCGAGGTGGTTTCTCCTCTCGGGGGCCTCGGTGAGGCCACAAGTGAAGGTTCTCACCTCGATTTGCCTCCAGTCGGGGGAAGGCTGTCGCTGTTTTACGACCGTTGGACAGAGATAACGTCAGACTCTTGGGTCCTTGACGTCATTCAATCCGGTCTGTGACTGTCCTTCCATCGGCACCCCAGTTTATCTTGGGTGCCCCTTCCGACTCAGGTCCCTTCCGATTCTCTGCGTCGGGACCTTCTGGTGCAGGAGATCGACAATCTCCTCACCAAAGGAGCGATCGAGGTGGTCAGGAACACCCTTTCACCGGGGTTTTACTCGAGACTTTTCTTGGTGCCGAAGAAAAACGGCCAATATCGTCCTGTCATCGATCTTAGTACCCTGAACGAGTACATAATAGCTCCTCGTTTCAGTATGGAGACTTTCCGGTCGGTTCGACGTTCAGTTCATCAGGGCGATTTTGCGGCCAGTATCGACCTGAAGGATGCCTACTTCCATGTACCCATTCATCTGGCGTCACGGAAATACCTTCGGTTCTCGTTTCGGGATCGAGTTTTTCAATTCAGAGCTCTCCCGTTCGGTTTGAACCTGGCTCCTTGGGCCTTCACCCGACTGATGTCACAGGTGCTTGCTTTCCACCGCACTCAGTCGGCAGTGACTTCGTCAGCCTACCTAGACAACATCCTCCAACGGCACCACGATGCTGCTGTTCTGGAGTTCGATGTCCGGTAGTTTCTTTGCCTGCTAGCGTCGCTGGGTTTCAGAGTCAATCGCGAGAAGTCGGATCTTCTTCCTTCTCAGCGATTCCGTCATTTGGGGATGGATTTCGACACTCTTCACAATGTAGTGTCGGTCCCCCAAGCTCGGGCGACGATTCTTTCCGCCTTGACTCGGGACCTGCTTCAATCTTCCTCGGTCTCAGCCAGGACTTTCCTTCGGATGCTGGGCCTTTGCGGTTCGGTGACAGATCTCATTCCGCTCGGTCGCTTGTTTGTCTGACCTCTCCAACACTTCCTGTTGGATCATTGGCGTCCGAATGTAGATCCGCTGGACCTGGAACTCACTATTCCTCAGTCTCTGCTTTGTCACCTCCGCCCTTGGGCAGAAATTCCCTGGCTTACACAGGGTGTTCCGTTGGATCTTCCTTTGGCCGATCGCATCCTTACTGCGGATGCCAGCGATCGGGGCTGGGGTGCGACGTTGGATCCTCTCGGTCTGTCTACTCACGGAGAGTGGGACAGCGAGCAAGTGGGCCTTCATATCAACCAGAAGGAGCTCCTTGCTCTTCTGTTGAGTTTTCGGCTTTGGATCCCTCATCTGTCGGACCATGTTGTCCTACTTCTTTCGGACAATTCGACAGTAGTGGCCTACATACGGAATCAAGGAGGCACACATTCGATTCCCATGTATTGGCTGTCTCGGGATCTTCTTCTGTTGGTGCGGGATGTGAACGCTCGGGTGTCCATTCGACACATTCCCGGGCGTCTCAACGTCCTAGCAGACTCCCTGTCCCGACGCGACAGTGTCCTTCCAACCGAATGGATGCTACATCGGTCGGTGTTTCAGGCGATCTGCGAGCAGTGGGGCCGTCCTCAGGTCGACCTTTTCGCTACTCGCTGGAATCATCAGGTCGAGACCTTTGTGTCCCCTTGTCCAGATCCTCTGGCATTTGCAGTAGACGCTCTGTCTCTGGACTGGACAGGTTGGATCGGCTATGCCTTTCCTCCTGCACCGATTCTTCCTCAAGTATTAGCGAAGATTCGAACTTGCAGTTGCAGGATCATTCTGATCACACCCCTGTCTCCACAGAGGGTGTGGATCAATCTGCTGCGGCCTCTATTGGCCGATCAACCGATTCGTCTACCTCTACGTCGCGATCTTCTTTCACAGGGTCGCCCCAGGAAGTATCACAAGAACCTGGCGAGCCTGTCCCTTCACGCCTGTCTTTTATCAGGTCCAGTCTGCGACGTAGAGGTTTTTCGAGACGATCAGTGGAGTGCATTTCTGCATCGCGGCGACATTCCACTGGAATGACTTATGCCGCCAAGTGGAAGGTTTTCTGCCGCTGGTGTTCAGATCACAATGTGAATTACCGTGATCCGTCAATCGCTCAAATTGCGGATTTTCTGGTTTTTCTTTTTGAATCCAAGGGCCTCCAGCCTATTACGATTAAGGGCTATCGGTCTATGCTGTCTGATACTTTCTCTTATGTGGGAAAGCGGTGCATCGGTCGTAATCTTTTTCTCTCCAAACTTATTCGGCACTTTTCTTTGAAGAGGCCTCGAGTTTTGCGTCTTACACCCAAATTGAACTTGGCATGGGTGTTGAACTGTTTGGAGGGGGCGCCATTCGAGCCTTTATCTGAGACCGACATGCGTTTTCTCACCTATAAGACGGCTTTTCTTCTAGCGTTTGCTTCTGCTCGTCGAGTCAGTGAGCTTCATGCGCTATCTGTTGATTCTGCCTTCTTCCGAAATGAGGCTAACAGTGTCACCTTCACTACTGATTGCTCTTTTCTGGCTAAGAATCAACTTCCTGATTCGGTACCTCCTCCCATCTGCATTCGGGCTCTCCCTGCTGTAGATGGCCGGAGGCCTCTTCTTTGTCCTGTTCATGCGATCAAGACTTACATTACTCGCACTCAGTTCATTAGGAGGGGTCGGAAGAGATTCTTTCTGTCTCTCATTCCTAAGAGGCAGTCTATCTCTTCCCATTCTATTTCCAGGTGGATCTGTCTTGCAATCAAGCTGGCTTATTCTCGCTTGTCTGCATCGGATCTTGTTTCGAACCGGCTTAATGCTCATGAGGTTCGTGCCATTTCTACATCCTGGGCGTTCTCCAATTCTGTTTCACTCCGTGATGTTATGAATGCGGCTTACTGGAGGAATGCTTCTACCTTCTCCTCCTTTTATCTCCGCCACCTTCAGCAGCAATCTGAGGACCTTTATTCTTTAGGCCCTCTCGTTGCTGCTCAGGCTGTTGTGCACCCTTGTTAAAATTGTTTTTGTCGAGGTTGCGCTTCACTCAGCCTTGTTCTTTTCAGGTGCCTTCTCTCTATCTTCATTACAGGTTTTAGTTTTTGTTCTCTGCCATCCTTGCTTTCGTTCTGCTACTCTTGTTGGTATTGGTTATGTGATTCACCTCCTCCTATTGTTTATTCAGCCAATTGTAAACAATTGTGAGTAGGTTGAAAAGAAATTAAAATTTTTTAGTAAATTTTGTTTCTTAACATACCTACCACAATTGTTTACCGGAGGCCCACCCTCCTTGGGGATATCTTTGATATCGATGCCTCCCCGCTAAATCACAAACTTCTCGTTGGCGGAAATACGGAATTGACGTCACAGTTGTTGTGCATGCGCTCGGTAAACGCAAGAGGTGTGCAGAGAGAGTACCTGTAATTTCGAGCGCTGGTCTCGCTCGACCCTTTTTCGATCTTTTTCGTGCTTTTGCACTCTAGTACTTTTTCAACTCGTTTGGAAAAGATTCTAAAAGCTTGAGTTAGTTCCGAAGTAGGGCTTGCACTTATGTTACAGCCAATTGTAAACAATTGTGGTAGGTATGTTAAGAAACAAAATTTACTAAAAAATTTTAATGTTTTAGAGACAAAAAATGAAAAAATAATGAAAATTAATTGGCGATTTTTGAGAATAGCACTGGCCGTTACGTTAGGTAAAGGGTTAAATAATATAATTATCATTAATAATGAAAAGTAATAAACAGAGTAATAGCTTGACTGGACGTGTTATGTGAAATAATTCATTCGAGGTGAGGGAGTATATTGTAAAACACTCGTGCACATTCGCGCACTCGTGTTTGTACAACGTCCCTCACCTCTCGTGAATTATTTCACGTAACCAGTCCAGTCAAGCGATTACTCTCTATTTATCATATGACTTCTCCATTTTCTCAGTTTATTACCACTTCATATTTTCAATAAATATTAATTAGTGCTTCATAACACCTTCAATTGATTTGATTGGTGTAATGGTCTGTTTCAAAAGAATGCTTTTCTGATTGGTTATCACTGAAAAAATCTGCGTTAAATTAATGCACATGTAAATAGCAATAAAACCATGATGCCTGATTTTATTTGTTATAAACATTCACTAAAATCCAAATGATAAGAAATGTATAAATACTTGAAAATAGGTATTTATAACGCTGAATTGTGAAGCTATATTTTGTTGTAGTTACGACACATGATTGCGTGAAATACCAGTCTTTAACCCTTCTTTTCTATCTAAAAAAATGAGTTTTTTGTAGCTATGGTGTCATATGAAAAACAGAATCTGAAATTCGAGTTTTGGTCATACTCTATTTATGAAACTTGTCTACAAATTTCCTGTTTCGCCTCGCCAGAGGCTCGGCAAAATGGAAAATTCTTATACTCATTTCAAGGTAGAATATGACCAAAAAACTCATTCCATATCCTCTATTTATGAAGGATTTCAGGTACTAAACTAATGGAGAACTTTTTCTTTTGTGCAAGAACCACGACTATGTGATATTATCAGGTGCCAGAAGAAAAGAACAGAGATGGGATCCTAAAGAGAATGAACAAATTGTACCAGAAGGTATGTACTAAATAAACTAGAACAATTATACCTTTTAACCCTTTACCCGATGCAGACGATATCAAAATTTATTAATTTAAATATCGTTTTTTCATTTTTTTCAAAAAATTTCAACAAAACCATATCATGTGACCCCTCGTTGGAATGAGCTTGTCAAGCTCATTCCAACGAGGGGTCACATGATGTGGTTTTGTTGAAATTTTTCAAAAAATAATATTTTTTCAGCTGCTGAATCTGCATATTATGCAGGCGGATGCGGATGATTCATTTGGTTAAAATGAAAGGAAACTAAATGAAATGTAGTGGATTGCAGCAGTTTATATATTCAAGCTGAGCTGGAATTAACTCCGCAAGCAGGGATGGATCCGGAGCAGATTTGCTACCTGTTATAGGTATGGGTGCCCAAACTGTGGAGCCCAAATGTCCCCAAATTCCTGCTGGAAAATATAATTCAACTTTGAAATCAACCAGTTTGAAGCAGTTATCTTCAATATTTAGTAGAAATCTATACACATGCTGTTGATAAAAACACTTTAAGACACATGTAGTGGTCTAATCGTCTATATTAAGCCATCTCAATGTATTTGATATTCTGAGGCAGCAGTAAATCTATGAGAACCCCAAAAATGTTATTTCAGACAGTCAGTACAGTGGAACCCACTTAATTGGATATCTCTTAACTGAATAACCCTGTTGATTGAATATAATTTTGCAACACAAAACCATTTACCATACCTCCAGTACAAATTTGACCTGTTAATTGAATATAGGTTGTAGAGTAAACTCCTGTTAATTGAATAAAAAAAATCTTGTAACCTGTTGAGAAATTACTCTGACTCTCCCCAGTTTTTCTTTGTTTATAGACCTATTTGGCCTCAGTACATCCAATACAGGCATTTAATCTATTATATCTTGTTTGACAAAGCTCATGGAGCTCTGCCAAACAAGATATAATAGAATAAATACTAAGTTTATCTCTAGAATACAGGAAGGTGACACAATCCCTGTTAATTGAATACTCCTGTTAATTGAATAATTTCCATTGGCAAAGTAGCTATTCAATTAACAGGGTTCCATTGTATTGCAAAAAGTTTCTTCAGTTGGGTTGAACTTGACAAGTCTATGATGTCCCCAAAATAGATGAATTTATTACTTTCCAAAGTGTGATTTACTGGGATTTCCCGGTTTGATTATAAACGATAACTTAACAAGTAAATTAAGCAATCAACATTTGGGTCATGTATCTGTGCGTGCAAACGAAGACGCTTTGCCGTGGGTGTAATGGGGACTTCACTGGTTTTTTTTGGTTTTTTTAACCCTTTACCTAACATGAAAAGCAGACGACACTTGCAAAAAAAATTGTTGAATAACTATTATTTTCATTTTTTGTCTCAAAAACATAGGTTATGACCCCTCACTGGAACGAGCTCGTTCCAATGAGGGGTCATAACCTATGTTTTAGAAACAGAAAAATGAAAAAATAATGAAAATTAATTGGTGATTTTTAAGAATAGCGCTGGCTGGTTTTGGCTGTTACGTTAGGTAAAGGGTTAAATAATATAATTATCGTTAATAATGAAAAGTAATAAACAGAGTAATCACTTGACTGGACTGGTTACGTGAAATAATTCATTCGAGGCGAGGGACTATATTGTAAAACACTTGTGCGCACTCGTGTTTGTACAATGTCCCTCACCTCTCATGAATTATTTCACGCAACCTGTCCAGTCAAGCAATTACTCTCTATCTAATAGCCTGCTAGTTAAATTATTTGCAGAACTGATTTAGGAAAGTACAGTGATCATATTTGTCATATTTCATTGTTAGAGAAAGCGACTCATAAGAAACTTGCTACAGATGCTATGTACAAACTTGAGCATGGATCAGATGACATTAGTAAGAAGAAGTCTGCTATACCAAGTCTACAGCTGATGGGCGAGAGGTTGGCAGAAAAGAAAGATGACTACCTTTTGAATAAATTGGCAAGAAAAAAATTTCGAGTAAGAATAATTATTATTTATTATACAAAATCATGATTGAAAAAATTATTTTTATAAACTAGTTACTAAACACAGCCTGAAGTACAATGTGGGTTTGGATCTCTTAGTTATACATGCCATTAGCAATACTTGCTACTATGTCACACACTTTTGGGGTTGTTTTAACAGTGTTAACAACCAGAGCCTGAAATAATGGTCGAACATCGGACATGTCCAATCAAATTTGCAGTCAGACAAAAATAAAAATCCACACTAAATCAAACCAATTTTAGCTAAGTTGAATCCATACACAGTCGTCTTGGTTCTGAACAGAGTGCTGTAAAATTGGAAGAACATATATTGCATTTTAGCATAGATATTTTCCTCTCATCATTACTTTCAGTGATAAAAAGTGATTTTGTTGTTTTCAACATTACAGTTCTGTGTGTGGCTTCACGTGGTTTTGTTGTCAAACACACTGTAATTGGATGCATTTGATTGTAGTAATTGAGAAACAGAAACTGTTGGAAACACGCATGCTCAACAATCTGGACTGACTGAGATTGTCAAAATGCATGCAAAGTTGTTACTGAACTTACTGTTACGAAAAGGATATTTTCATCATGAATCCTGAAGTTGATGCTATAAATTATTTATAGCATCAACTACAGGAAAATAAATTATAGCATCAACTTCAGGATTCTTTACAAAATATTCTCGTAGAAAACAATGCGGTTTCACTGAATTCAATATTACAGTTACACTCATCACCATACAAACACTCATCTGCATAGCTAACGATGATTTTGTTTTCGTTCGTTCAACTTTGTTTGATAAAATTCATGATACAGGAAAAACTGTTGTTGAATGACGAGAATGCACCAGAGAACACCATTTACAAAGTAAATTTGAAAAAAAATTTCAACCTCAGGAGGGACTCCCCCCCCCCCCCCCCCCCCCCCCCCAGCTTGGTATTGCATGCCTCAGCTGACGCCAGGTAGCATCCTATACATTTTGTCCAGTCATTTCATTTTTCCTTATTTTGGGCACTGTTAACAATCTGTGTCACCAGGCCTGAAAATAAGCAGTCTGACATTTGCAGAATGAGGTCCCCAGAGGGTGAATTTGATTATGCTGTCCCATACAGTGGGCCAGTTTATCCTCTGGGTACCTGTTTGTTTAGTTTTGAGACTCTGATTCAGATTGAGGTTCACAAATGATAAATTCAGAGATGCTACCCTGCTATGCAGCGTAGCATCATTAAATTCACCCTCTGGGAACCTCATTTTGCAGATGACAGTCTGCTTATTTTCTGGCTTGTGTGTCCCCTTGTCACTCAAAGGTATATTATTCTCTAAACTTACGATTTTTGTTTTTGAATTTAAAAAAATCTTTTGCCACTGAAATAAGTGTAATTTGGGAATGTTAATTTGAATTTGCCCCAGTAAATTGAATGGACTTTTTGATCAATGATTTCTTTTGTTAAATTTGGATAAATTTTTCATCAAATCTCATCATGGCTGCTTCTTGGCTGGCAAATAAGAAAAAATACAATAAATGCACAGTGGCAGTTCATGTCTGGAATACATGTACAGGAAAGTGACCTAATCCTGACTCTGGTTAATTGAATAATTTTCATTGGCTATTCGGTTAACCAGGATCCACTACACTCTGTGTGTGTTTGTTCACTTAGGATAGAATATTGTGGTTATTATTTATTTATTTATTGGGGTTTAACGACATATTAATAGCCAGGGTCATATCATGTCGGTGACAGTTTTACAGTTGGAGGAAGCCGGAGTACCCGGAGAGAACCACCGAGCAATGATGAGCAGCTGTCAGCTATCCAGCATCGTAACTCTGAACTCTGCACCGCGGCACAGGCAGGGTTAGATTGGTTGAAGACATGCGCACCATCGACGTGCAGTGCGCCTTAGTATACAGCGTCAACATGTAGGCAATCGGGGTGAAGTGCCTTGCCCAAGGACACAATGCAGGAGCACGAATCAGTCGCTGAAATGGTCACGCATCCAACTACTAACTGCGCTTGACGTAGCTTAACTTTGGTGATCTGACGAGAACTGGTTACTGCGACGCCACGGCGTCCCCAAATATTGTGGTTCTACAGTAGTGAAGGTTTATACTCATTTGTTGGCTTGCTCACAGTGACCTGTGTTTTCATACCCCCTGCAAACAAAGTTCAGGGAGGTATATATGCATCACTTTGTTTGTCTGTTTATGGGTCCATCCATCTGTCTGTCTGTCCATCCATCCATCCATCTGAGAAAGTTGTGTCTGGCTCAGAACTTATGATGGCCTTGAAGGATATTGAAGATACTTGGTATTAATGTTGCCCACCACCAGAGGGTGTGTCGCGAATAAGTTTGAAATGCCTGTCTACAAATTCAAGGTCACAGACTTAGTTCAAGTTATCATACCCATATCCAAATATACACAAGGTGTGCCTGGCTTCGAACTTTTGATGGCCTTGAAGGATATTACTGATACTTGGTATTAATGTTGCCCACCCCCAGAGGGTGTGTTGCAAATAAGTTTGGAATGCTTCCCTACAAGGTCAAGGTCACAGACTTAGTTCAAGTTTGCATACCCATATCGAAATATACACAAGTCATTTCTGGCTCAGAACTTCTGATAGCCTTGAAGGATATTAATAATACTTTTTCAAAAAATTTCAATAAAACCATATCATGTGACCCCCCTCATTGGAATGAGCTCATTGAGTTGGTTCCAGTGAGGGGATCACATGATATGATTTTGTTGAAATTTTATGAAAATTTTTAAAAAACAATAATTAAAATAATAAATTTTGATGTCATCTATGTTGGGTCAAGGGTTACATTTATGGATGTGTTAATTCAACAGAACTGATATATTTAACCCTTTACCTAGTGAGTTGGCAAAAGGTGCCTGCTTAATACACAAAAATTTCATTAACTTTTTCTTTTTTAATTTTCTTTCAAACCCTTGCTTATGGACCCTCATACTGTGGTTATATAGCAGTGAAAACAATTTTTATCTTTGTAAGTTAATTGATGCTGTTGTCTGCAATTTGCATTAGGTGAAGTGTTAAATAGCTTACATGTAATGTATGGAGATAGGGTATCCTGACTTCAAGCCCTTAGGCACAGGCCTCTATGACTAGTAGATAATCAGACACTGATTTGGCATCACATGTGTCAGGACTGCTGACAGTGCCCAGAAAATATTTAGTTACAGTCATGTGCTGAATCAATGTTTCATTTCCTTGCAACACTTGAAAACATAAATCATTCAGTTTATTATCATATGCAAAAAAAACAACATTTCAGGGGTCAAAATCTAGATTTCTTTTAGGCCAAAAGTTAATATTTTTAGTTACTCAAAACGAATTTTTTGCAAGTGGCATCTGGAATGGAAGAGCATCATTGCTGTGCTATGACCTGCATCATCGTCATCATTTTTAGTTTTACATATACAGTAGAATCCTCTTAATTGAATATCCATTTTGCCATTGAAAATTATTCAGTTAGCAGGAGTATACAATTAACAGGGATTTGGTCAGTTTCCTGTGTTCTGGAGGTAAACTGAGCATTTATTCTATTATATCTTGTTTGACAGAGCTCATAGAGCTCTGTCAAACAAGATATAATAGAATAAATGCCTGTGTTGGATGTTGTGAGACCAAAAAGGTTGATAAATAAGCGGAATTTGGTGCATGTCACAGTAATTTTTTCGACATATTACAGAAATTGATATACAATTAACAGGAGTTTACTCTACAACCCATATACAATTAACAAATCAAATTTGTACTGAAGGTATGGTAAATAGTTTTGTGTTTGAAAATTATATTCAATTAACAGGGATATACAATTAAGAGATATCCAGTTAAGTGGGCTCCACTGTATAATTATTTTCGAAAATACATACTCTATTTTAGGATCAGAAGCATGCTTTGAAAAAACGAGAGGAAGAAAATAAAAGTCTGTTAAACAAATCTTCACTTGAAATCAAATTGGTAAATGAAGATGAAGGTGATATCAAACTTGCCGGATTACTTAAATACAGAGCTCTGGAGAGTAAGTAACTGACCTTTCATTTCACTGTTATCCGATCAGATCATGCATTCAATTTCCTGCACAAACAGACAATGAAACAGCTGTTTCTTGGTCAGACATTCTTCGTCATGAATATATATGTGAGTGTCTCATTATTCTGACTTGATAATTTCAGATTATTTCGTATAACTTTCATATGCAGGCCCAGCATTCTTTAGGAGTGCAGGAATGCTGCATGCCTAGAAAAAATTGAAGGCAATTTTTTGCACCCCTTGATTTTCTGGAATGCCAGACCTGTTTGGGACTGCCTTTAAAATCTGTTATCATTTGTCAATCTTGCATTGATTCGCAATAATTCCCATTCTGTGTCGCATGTCGATACATTTTGTAGAAGACAGTCAGATAAGAATTGAATGCAATATTTTAAATAATGAGAATATGTGCCAATTTTTCCACTAAGGTAGTGCAATTTTTCAGTCACAATAGTAATATCTGAAATGAATATAGATTACATAGAGAGTGTATTGTCAATAAATCACCTGTGGAGTATTGATTTCTCTCAAGCAAAACATACTAATTTGATGCAAAGCAAAATTAGCATAAGCAAAATTTCAGCCATTGGACCTCCGGATTAAACCCGGAGGTCCATTGGTTGAAACTTGGCTTGTGCTTCTTGTGTTTCTGTATGAAATTTGAGAGTAGTACCTTGGGTAATACCTCCACTCCATGGGTGATTGGATGACAATCCACCCTCCAAGGACTGTAACCAAAATAGCATACATATTGTTTTGAAAATTCCAGATGCAGGTAATCTGAGGAGGGCAATTGTTTTGCACTCCTTGATTTTCTAGACTGTCAGACCTGCATATGTATTAACTGCTTGAGTCTGAAATTATTTTTCAAATGTGATTTCAAACGTTTTTTTTTCACAGATACCAGACTACCAGCAAGTGGAGCCTCAGTTTCTCCAGATTTCATTCATAAATAATTGTAACAAAACAATTTTATTTGAACATTTTTTTTAACTGCTGTGCAAACAACAAACCAATACATACATTGCAAAGCCACTAAAGTGACTTTTAGCACTTTTTGATAAAGCCATGATAGTGGCTTCCAACACTCAACCAGTTAAATATTACCCAGAATGGTGAAGTAGTGTAATCTTGAGAGAAGTAAGAGTGACACCCATTACCCCAAGAGGTGTATCGGTGTCATATTTATACCTTTTATAAGGCCTGATGACATCTGTTGTTTTTTGTTCTGTCTAGAACCCTCTGTTGTTATCCCTTCCTCCCACTTCACTTCAGCTGAATGGATATCGACTGGAGGGTTCTAGATGATGTTGGTTACTGTGAACTCGCTTTGTACACCAAGGTATGATTGTGATGACGAATCAGTGAACATTCTGACGGTGGATCTATTACAGAATAAACGGAAGGCTCTGTCAAGTTCAAGGGTAGACAAAAATTTATCAAATGATTAAATACTCTTCATTAAGTTTGGCAGATTTTTTTTTTTCTTCTTCTTTTTTTATTTGGGGATGGTGACAGACATTATCTGTATATAAAGATTGGGATATACTGTAACATTTTACCCAACTGCACACAATATCAAAAGTTATTATTTTAAATATTATTTTTTGAAATTTAAAAAAAAAAATTCAACAAAAGCATACCATGTGACCCCTCATTGAAATGAGCTCAACAAGATCGTTCCATTGAGGGGTCAGATGGTATGGTTTTATTGAAAATTATTGAAATTTTTTTTTTTTAACTGCTTAATTTGTATATTACAAGGGAAGATGCAGTGGATTCATTCGGGAGAGGGTTAAACTCATCCTTTTACTAATATTTAGGTGTCATTGGAGAAAACACATTGTTTATTTAATGTTGATTGGTGATTAAAATTGGTTTGAAATGGATTAATACCATATTTTATTAAGGCCAAGACAGTGTGGAGAATTGTGTTTTGTATGGATGAATGCATCTGGTGTATTAGAAATATCATATATTATCATTTCATCACATGAAGAAATGAAAGTATGAGCTTTGGTATATGATTACCTGTTGTATCAGAAGCAATTAATCAATTAACAATTGGAATTAAAAAAAGAAAAAAAACAGTCCTGAAGAAAGCCAACTTTCCAATCTGAATTTTTTTATGAGTCAATCTCCAAACTGATCATGCACGGGTCCTTATTTTAGCATTGGTTCTTAACAGCTCTCTCTCTCCATTTTAAAGCATGTCTCTTCTGAATTTTTTTTAACTTTTTAACTCTTAATCTTCTAAATATTTTCAGGAATTTTTAGTTGGTTTTCAACAAGGCAGACTCAACTAATAGTTTGATGGAGGCAGGCAATCATCATAGTATCCAACAGAACTAAAGTAACTGCCTGAAAATTAATATTTTTATACTGTACCAATGACCCAGACTTAGCTGGTGCCAACTCCAACAAAACCAGGGCCAAACACAAATTTTGCCCCCCAATCCCCAAAATTTGCATCCAAAACAAAAAGAAATCATGTCCTAAAGGACCTCCATACTACGCCTCTACTGCGCATGCGCAGTGACGCAGACGTCCCGAAATTGGCACCAATTATCATTCTCTGTTTGGCCCTTCATCAGTCAACATCTCACTGATCTTTGTGCTTGTAAATCTCAGTTTAAAGGATGCCAGACACGTAATTCTTGGAGAAAATGTGATTCTAAGGAGGATAGAAGGAGGAGAGGAAAAAGAAGTGACAAAAAATAATCAGGGCTGTACTTAAAATTTTTTGATGAAATTATGTTAAGTTGCCTATTTTCGAGGCATGGGCCTCTTGTTGTCATTCTTGCTAATTGTTGCACTGCTTATTCAGTGTTTCCTCTCCCCTAGCCTTCTAAAGTCCCCCCTTGCAATTCTCCCATGCTTTTGGCATATTTTTGAGAAAGTTCATTTCTAAAATTTCCTGGGAGAGTTGCTTGGTTACAGAATGTTTTCTGTTATTTTCCCCATAGTTACGTTTTCACCCATGGGTGTATAACGTTTGTGTTCTGCATCTTCCATCTGATGTTCTACAGATTCTCCCCTGGGAGTCTCTGTTTTGCATCAGATAGTGTAATTGATGACTGATTCCGGGCCAGTTTTTTCAGTGCCTGGAGTCATGTTTTCTGGTGTTTTTACACTGTTTTCATTGGCAACAGCCTTTTTTGAGGGGGGGCTGTTTGCCTTTGCTGTAGTTTATCTCACTATAAGATACATTTGTATTATCCGAAAGTGTCTCATTAATTATTTAATATAAATTTAAAATTTTTGACCACACTTTGCCATCGGATCCATCGGGGCTCAACGTTACTTTTCAGCAACTTGGGCTTCGCTGAAAAAATATTTTTTCAAAATTATTTTGTTTTGCAATTGTTTTTTCATTTATTAATGGATCATGTTATTATGTATCTTTGTGTCAGGGGTTTTTGCGAGTAACTAGGACTTATTGTTGTTCTTTCACAATGAAGGGACGTTGTTCAAATTGTAATAGGAAGAAATCTTCCTCTGACTTTCATGATCATTGTATTAATTGTAGTCAGTGTTCTCGCATTAATCCCTGTCCTATATGTGAACATTGGGATGAGAAACATTGGAAACGTGTCACGATATGTTTCTGGAGAAAGAGCGATTCCGGCTCATTCTCCGCAAGGTCACTCTACTCTGTTTCTATTTCAGAGGAACCAGAACAGGGTGATGTTTCCATGTTATCTTCTTCAAGTGTGCGTCCGTCGTCACAAATGAATTCAGAGCTAGCGGCAAAAGTGCTCATGGAGATTAGACAAATGTCGTCCGCTAGCTCGCCCGGTGTAGCGTCCATTCACCGAATGGTTCGGCAGCCGGGTTCGTCCGATGCGGTCCAAAAGGAAATGTTGGGTGATGCGAGCACTATAAACATAATAGATGCACACCCAGTGACGGCGGATAGTAAGCGAGAACGGAGGAAGCCTTTGAGTCCGGTTCATAGCTCGTCCAGGTCCAGCCGGGCCGCGAGCGAGAGAGGCCCCTCTCTCGTACAACATCTGGGACCAGATGTTGTGGTACAAAATGTGTCTTTAGCGGAGCATACGTCCGTCGCTCGGGACGCTCCGTTGTATAAGCAGTCCGCAGAGACTGTTAAGGCTTCCTCTTCTCGTCAGCGCACACGACCGCACCTTGGCTGCGTGACCGCCGATATATTACCAGCTTCGCCGATCAAGGATTCTTCGGCGACCAGGTCACACCATCCGGCAGCCAGGGATTCGAGACCGATGGACTCCGGACGTTCGCATAGGAAAAGTATGCGGGAGCCATCTGATGCGGAGCTGCCCTCGGCGAAGCAGCGAAAGACTGCGCCTCCACAGGTCTCGACGCCGGACATTCTTGTGCAGATAGCACAGCTTATCGCAGCATCCCAGCAGCCGACAGAAACGGTGTCGGATCGAGAATTATCCGACGGCGCTGGGTCGGTACGCTCCGCCGAAGCATCGGGGGCGGACGACCGGGAACATCATGAGGTTCGACCGGATGATGAAAGGGATACAGATGACTTGGAGCTATCCCTTTTGGAACAACATAAAGCTGCCGTGGACTTCATCCGGCACTTTCTCCATCAAGTTGTTCCGTCGGGCCAGACTGCTGCGCTTCCGGACAAGAGAATTATAGCGTCATTGGACTCTGAATTTTTTTAGCGGTTCAGGGACATCGCTCCCGAGTTTCCGTCGCAGTCCAATAATGTTGCAAGAACATTTGAATTATTGAACGACGCTATATTTAAACTTGCTTCCAGGATGGGGAAAGCAGGTTTCTTGTCCGCTAATACTCTCAACCTGCCTTTCATTAATGCAAGGAATAAATTCGATACGGCAGGACAGGGTATACCGAGAGTTCCTCTGCGTATGGACGACGAGGCGGATGACTTAGAGCTATCATTACCATCGTCGGCTTCTATTCCAACTGCGGTGTTGGAAACAGCTATTGCGTCTAACAGAGCCAATTTAGATGCCTTATCTTACGCAGATCACCTTACTAAGGCGTTATCACTGCGCCTTCAGGGGAAAGAGTTTCAGGATATACAATCCTCTTTAAGACTTCTTTCAAGGGCAGCAGCTTATTCCACGTGTAACTCCGCCCTTTCAGTGGCAAATCTGGAGTTGGTTAGACGTGACGCAGCCCTAGCTACATCCACATTAGTGGATTCTAAGGTGAAGAACTCTCTTAGAGTCGCTTCGGTCTCAGGAGAACTTCTTTGACGGCAAGCTTTCCGCTATTTATGATAAAATTACAAAGAAAGCTAAGGATTCTGTTGTTCAAATCTGCTCCTAAGAAGTCGGATACAGCAGACACGAATAAGACAGGCACTTCAGGGTCTAATGCGCCCAAGAGAGGTTCCTATAGAGGTTCCGGTGCGTCCTCTTGGTCTTATTCGAGAGACCGTCAGGATAGCGACTCTCGTTCGGGACATCCTTCAGGCCGGGACAATCGGTCGGACGCCCCGAGGTCGACGGGGCGAGGTGCGGGTCGTGGAAGACGTGGTTTCTCCTACCGCAGGCCTCGCAGGTCCAGGAGGTGATGGCTTAAACCTCTATCGCGTTCCGGTTGGCGGAAGGTTGTCGAGCTTTTCACAAGATTGGCGTCGATTACGGACGACCCTTGGGTGAGAGGAGTGACTTCGGAAGGTCTAAAGATATCCTTCAAACGAAAGCCTCCATTAACTCGAAGTCCAAAGTGGACTCATCTTCCGTCAAATCCGCAGAAAAGAGACGCTCTGTTATCAGAGGTGCAGTCTCTTTTAATGAAGAACGCGGTAGAGGTCGTAGAAAACCAGGAATCTCCGGGATTCTACAGCCATCTGTTTCTGGTAACGAAACCAGACGGCTCGTTCCGTCCAGTCATAGATTTGAGCTGGATAAACAAGCTAATCGTCGCTCCGAAGTTTTATATGGAGACGATTCGATCGGTCAGAGCGAGTATTCGGGTGAACGATTATGCAACGAGCATAGATCTCAAAGATGCGTACTTTCACGTCATGGTACATCCGACATTCCGAAAGTATCTACGCTTCGCAGTCCTAGGAGTGGTGTATCAATTCCGGGCGATGTGCTTCGGATTGAATCTAGCACCCTGGGCTTTCACTCGGGTAATGAACTCGGTAATGATCTACTTCCGAGCTCATTCGTCTGCGGTAACGTCGGCCTACCTGGACGACATTCTTCAGAGGTACGGCAACGAGTTAACGCTTCAGAACGATGTTCAGAATCTTCTAGTGCTCCGACGTCTCGGTTTTATAGTAAACGAGGAGAAGTCGGATCTGGTGCCGTCCAAGTCATTCACTCATTTGGGAATGAGCTTCGAGACGCACAACAATCTCGTTCGTCTGCCGTTAACCAGAGCGAAATTAGTCAGTTGTTACGCTCGCTATTGTCTGCACGCAGACAAAGTCACGGCGAGAGAATTTGAGACTGATAGGTCTGTGCGGAGCCACCGCGGATCTCATTCCGATGGGGCGGTTACGCACACGTCCTCTTCAAATTTTCCTGACTCAGAATTGGAGTGTGAAAATTCATTCGCTCGATGTAGACGTTCTCTTGTCAGATCAAGTGAAACAAGAGATTCAGACTTGGGCAAACATTCAGTGGTTAACTCAAGGAGTTCCGCTGCAGTTGCCGGATCCGAGTTTTACCGTTATGACGGATGCCAGTCAAACAGGTTGGGGTGCATCATTAATCCCAACGGATTCGAGATGCCAGGGTCTTTGGGATCCGCAATTCCTGTGCAAGCACATAAACATCAAGGAAATGATGTCAATTTGGCTTGCGTTACGTCACTGGATGGACATTATTCACGATGCTCATGTCCAAATCCTATCCGACAATACGACAGTAGTGGCGTATATACGGAATCAGGGAGGCACTCATTCAGTTCCGTTGTTCAATCTAACGGAACGAATCCTGTTTGCGTTAGAACATCACGTTCTTCTTTCGGTCCGTCACATACCGGGTCGTCTGAATGTGCTAGCAGACTCCCTTTCACGAAAGGGTCGCTTGTTGCCGTCGGAGTGGACTCTCAACAAACAAGTATTCAATCAGATTTGCTACCAATGGGAACGGCCAATGATAGACTTATTTGCGACACATCTCAACAATCAGTTGCAGACGTATGTGTCTCCGTGTCCGGATCCAAGAGCATTTGCAGTAGACGCTCTGTCGATCCCTTGGGACGGAATGATGGGATATGCGTATCCTCCAGCGCCGTTAATTCAACAAGTATTGCTAAAGATAAAACATCTCAATGCAAGATTCTGTTGGTAGCATCTCTGTCGCCACGGAGACCGTGGATAAATCTACTCAGGTGTCTGTTGTGGGACCTACCGCGGAAGCTTCCTCCACGGGAGGATCTTCTTTCGCAGGGGAAATCGCGCCAACTCCATCACAACCCGCAAGGTCTCAACCTTCACGTTTTTCCGTTGTGCGGTCCTTCTTGCATGGCAAGCACTTTACAGGACGAGCAGTGGACGCGATTTCTAACTGTAGGAGGACCTCCTCTTCGCTAAACTATGCGGCTAAGTGGAAGGTTTTTCGTCGTTGGTGTAGGGATCATTCTGTAGATATATTCGATCCCTCTATACCAGACATTGCAAACTTTCTAGTATACTTGTTTGACGAAATCAAACTGCAGCCTGTTACTATAAAGGGTTATAGATCTATGTTATCTGATACCTATGCACATCATGATAGTTTACAAATTGGATCTAATGTCTCTTTATCTAAGTTGGTTAGAAACTTTTCGATAAATAGACCCAGAACTCTTAGATTAATTCCTAAGTGGAATTTGGCTTGGGTTCTTCTTAAATTGAAGGAAAAGCCATTTGAACCTCTTGGGACAGTAGATTTCAAATTCTTATCTTATAAGACAGCTTTTCTCTTAGCTTTCTCTTCTGCCAGAAGAGTCAGTGAGCTTCATGCACTATCGGTGGATGATTCTCATTATCGTAGTGTTGGGAACACTATCACCTTCACTACTAATGTGGGTTTTTTAGCTAAGAATCAGGCTCCTAATAAATATCCGGAACCTATTGTTATTAAGGCTCTTCCGTCTTCAGACGGGCGTAGGCCTTTACTCTGTCCTGTTAGAGCATTACGTATCTATAAACAGAGATCTCAGTTTATCAGAAAGGGACGGAAACGTTTCTTTCTGTCTTTGATGCCTAATAGAAAGGACATTTCAGTCCATTCTATTGCTAGATGGATTCAGTTAACTATCCGTACTGCTTATGAAGATTTATCTTCTCAGCAGTCTGTGCTTAAGATTTCTGCTCATGAAGTAAGAGCTCTTTCTACTTCCTGGGCTTATGCTAATAGTGTTGCTATTACAGATTTAATGAAGGCTGCTTATTGGTCTCAGCCATCCACATTTACGAATTTTTATCTCAGAAATATTGAGTCCATTTCTGGAGACCTGCATTGTTTAGGTCCGTTATCTGTTGCTCAGAATGTCGTCCACTAAACAGTTGCAACTATAGTTATGCAGGCTTTCTGTTCCGGCAGTGACTCCGTCTGGCTGCCCTCTTCGCTCTGGGCTATTTGACCCAGGGCAAGGGGAAGGGGGGGGGGGGGGGGGGGGGGGGGGGGGTGTTCCCTTAGGTCACCTGCTTTATAGTAAGGGAATGCCTCCTCCAAGTCAGTATTTCTGAGTCGCTTCCGGGATGGTTTTAAAGTGTAATATTAATGTTTAAATTCATTCATGTCTTATTTTTAAAGTGTAGCTCGGTAGCTCGGTGTGAAGCATTTGTATATGTCAAGTGTCAAACGGGCTTTAATATACAATACTCGGACACTTTTAAATGACTATAAAGAGTCTCAATTCTCTGGACTACTTTATTTATTGGCTTGCTTTAAAAATAATTAGTATAAGGGTTATACTGGATGTTAATAGAGAACATGAATGTTATTGTGCTCAATTATTATGGGTAGTGTATCTTTCTAATTTAATATTAAATAAGAAAGATACATGTAAAGCCTAATACTCCTTTTCTCCTTAAGGGGTTACCTCTTTACTATATAGTTGAGCTTATTGGATTTTCCTCTGTCCTAGGCCCTCCAGCCTGTTTACTATTCAGCTAAGTCTGGGTCATTGGTACAGTATAAAAATGTTAAAAAATTTATAGTAATTTATATATTTTTTATACTTACCAATGACCCAGACGGGGATGGCCCTCCCTGGAGTTGGGAACTCTTGCCTCCCCGCTGAGTACATAGCGCTGACCAGGCACTGCCAGTAAGAATGATAATTGGTGCCAATTTCGGGACGTCTGCGTCACTGCGCATGCGCAGTAGAGGCGTAGTATGGAGGTCCTTTAGGACATGATTTCTTTTTGTTTTGGATGCAAATTTTGGGGATTGGGGGGCAAAATTTGTGTTTGGCCCTGGTTTTGTTGGAGTTGGCACCAGCTAAGTCTGGGTCATTGGTAAGTATAAAAAATATATAAATTACTATAAATTTTTTAACTTTCAGGCAGTTACTTCAGTTCTATTTGAAGTAGGTCCAACAAACTTACAGCATTGATACCATCTTTAAAAAAGTAGAACTGTATTGATTTTCAGGTTTGTTGACCAAAGGGCAAGGTCACTGTCCTCAAAATAGCACTTTTGGGTTTCTGGGTGACAACATTTTTGCACTTGCATATAACTTCCAAACACCAAACCATTTATCATGTATTCAGATTACATTTGACCTGTTAATTCCATATACATTCTACAGTAAACTACTACTTTCTGAATAAAAAAATCTTGTAATTTCTCGAAGACAATCTCAGTATATTCAGCATAAGCATTTCATCAATTGTATCTTGTTTGACAGAGCTCCAGTAGAAAATTTGCAATTCGTCATGTTAGAGATGGACGGTATAACCGGAAACTGTTCGGTTTTGTTTTTTAAAAAAAACACCGAATAACTGACCCGCCCATTGTGAAAAACTGACGGCACGGTTTACTAAAAGTTTCTTAAAAATTTCTTTAAAAACTCTCGTAATTTTATCTTTCCGCAATTTCTTTCCCATTCAATCAATGTAAGGACTAAATAACTAACCAGTTTTGGGCATACTGTTTCATAAATGGTATCTATTTGATATTTCTGAACTTCCGTGGTCCCACCAACTGATCGACTCCCACGCGAACTATATGTACGAATGGAATTTGGTAGAATTCGCAGAATACCTGTATGTACACAGTTTCATGATGTCGTCGAAAGATCAGGCCGCTATTTGGAAATATTTTACAAAGAAATACGCAAACTATTCTCTATGCAGCACCTGTAACAATTCGTATTCTGCTGAACACAGCATCACCTCCAACCTGAGAAGGCATCTCAAGGTGAAGCACAAACTACAGTTCAGTGAACAGAATCAAAATGCCCCACAAAGGTATTATTCACATTATAATCATGCTGTACCCACATTCCGAAATCGCATACTTTGAACTCTATCTGTATCTGTTTGTTTTCTATGTAGGTACCATTTACAGCTTTTGGCACACCATGATTTGATAAAAATAAATATGAAAAACAATCACCAAGTGAATAATGTGATATGTTTGGTTGCTTCTGGGGGATGCGTTTTATACCTGAACTACATTTGATATTTTGATTTAAAATGTTTATTTCCACATTGGCTTAGTAGTATAACAGATGTAGCTGTTCCATTTTGAACGTGAAAACCACAATTTCTGGAAGGGTTGTTGACTTTGTTCTGTGCAATGCATCCACAAGCATCATTTGATTATTAAAGTTAACAATCATCATCCACATTTCTTTAAATTTATATGTTCTTTACTCAAGCTGTTGAACTCCAAAGTGATGTAAGAGGGCCTTAGATCCAATCCAGATAGATTTTGTCAGTTATTTCACTTGTGTAATTACTCATGCTTTTATGAATTTAATGGGACTGGATACAAACCGAAAACCGAACTTCAAAAATCATAACCATCCATCTCTACGTCATGTCACATTTTTTGGTGTAGCCCTTTTTAGCTCATCTTGACAAAGTCAAGCTGAGCTAATCTCATTGCTCGTCTTCCATCCGTCAACCCCATGTTTTGGACTTCTCCTCCAAAGCCACTGGGCCAATTCAAGTGAAAGTTTGTGTGAGTGATTGTCCCAAAGGGTCTTCGCATTTTTGATCAACTCAACATGCCCAGCCACATAGGCAGGGAGTGTGGGAAAATGCTCCAAAATATTTTTAAAATCTTTTTCTCGAGAACCAGTGTGTACAATGACTTGATATTTGCTATGGAGCTTCCTTTTGAAGTGTAGAATCAAGTTTGTTCAAACGAAGTTGGTGAAGCAATATTTGGCTTTGTAATGGGAGGGGTAAGATTTTTGGCCCCACCCAAAATTTCTATTTTCTGAACTGATGGTCCAGTATGAACCAAATTTGGTATGTGGTATTATTGGGTCATAAGTACTTGACCCATGCAAAAAAAAAAAAAAAAAATTCCTGCATCCCCATGGGAACCCTGGGAAGCTAAAGATAGAAATATTTTCAAACACCCATATTTCCCAAACCACATGGAACAGAGAGCTGTTAATTGGTATGAGGTATCCTTAGGACCAGTAGAATTGAATGGTAAAAAAAATTGCCATTGGTTTTGTTAGAGTGTTCTGTAATGGGCATTGAAAAAATGCTGAGTCAGCATATTTACAAAAAATTTTTAAAATCTTTTCTCCGGACCCAATTATTAGAATCTTTTGATATTCGGTATACAGCATTCATAGGGGGGTCAGATACAAGTTTGTTGAAATAAAGCTCATAGGTTCATATTTGGGCTCACTACAGGAGCCCAAATTTTTAACAAAGGGTAATATGGGGAATATTCTTTAAAAATCTTCTTCTTCAGAACCACCAGTCAGAATCTTTTAATGTTTTGTACACATCATTTTTATGAGGGTCAGATTCAAGATTGTTCATACCAAGTCCATGAAAGTATGAATGATGGCCTAAGATATGCCCAACCCCATTCCCCTGATTTGATGTAAATAAAATATGTTTAAATTATTCCCCTGATTTGTACCATAGGAGTAAGTTAAAAATATTCAGTCCATTCTGATCCATTTATTTATTTTTTACTTGATTCTGGCAGAAGTCTGCATGATTGATTCCGGAAGTGACTCCAAGTACTAAACTTGTTAGTACGGTTTATTTATTTCTTGTTTCAATTTTCCAAAATCTCAAGTTATCAATGACTCATGTGGTAAAGTCATAATACACAATAATACCAAGTTAAACTATACTGAATATTATATTGTGACACGGTCAAGCAACAATATTTGAAATTTTAAAGCATGTTGGAACTTTTAACCAAGTTAAAACAGGACAGTTGTCACAATCAATTCACTAGCACTCCTTCTCCGCCATAATTCTAAAGCAATGACAACTAGTAAACAATAGAAAATATTCTCAAATATCCTTTTAACATTTGAGTGAATAAGTGAAGCCCTCGAAGTAAATAGAATATTGGTTGATACAAGCACATTTTTACATTAATTCCATGTTGTATCTGGTGCATTATAAAGCATTTTTCCGAAACAGTTGTCCGGCATATTTTCTACACTGAGAACCAGACACCCACCCCTTCACCAGCATGTATTATTTGGGACATTTGCAGAGATTTTACTTCATATTGACACTTACAAAGGCTCTTTGTGTTGCAGTTAATCTATTAGGGTTGATTTACAGCATTATCTCAGTGGTTTTGAACATATAATCATATATTCTGATATATTGCTAAAAATTATGAATAATTGCATAATTTGAGAACACGCGTTGTTTTTTGCACACCCATGAGACCCACCCACCTCACACATAATGTCCTGCAAATTTTTGTGACACCCCTCCCCCTCTCCTGTTCTGAAGGCAGAAAATGAGAATAAGCATGCAAATTTCACCTAATGGTAGAGATGGGCATTATTCTGTAAAACCAGACTGATACCGATAGCCTGGGGATACTGAAAGACTGATCTGAGCCTATCATTGAATACCAAAACCATCTGTATTTTCAAATTTTCCTCTATTTGCTATTTATAGGGAAGGCCTTGTTGAGATTTGATAGCAGTTGGAAGAGTTCATTTTCATGAAAGAAGTGACTTATTTTCTTTTCAGTTTTTTGCTCAACTTTGACGTAAGTCAAATTTGAGCTTATGCCATGGCCCGTGGTCCGTCTGTCTGTCAACAATTCAATACGGCTCGGGCTAGAGGCCATATTTATGAACCGATCTTTACAAAACTTCTTGGGTACCTTTGTTATGACTGTAGGATGAGAACGAGTGTTTTTGGATCCGATCCGAAATTCAAGTTGTCCACTGCCAGCCATTTTGTACAAAATTAGGTGCAATCAGTTTTTTGCGCAGAACTTCCATATGAAAGCTCTGACTTGAATAATTTTTTGTATGAATGTTTAGTACCATGGGATACATCACATATAATACGGGTTTTTTTCTTGTGCGTAAATTATGCAAATTAGACTAACTTTTATGTATTTAGTTTTACTTTCAGCACTGAAAGTGCAAATGCCAATACGGCTCGGATTAGAGGTCATATTTATGAACCAATCTTTACCAAACTTCTTGGGTACCTTTGGTATCACCATGGGACGAGAACGAGTGTTTTGGGGTCCGGTCCGAAATTCAAGATGGCCGATGGCAGCCATTTTGTACAAAATTAGGTGCAATCAGATTTTTGCACAGAACTTCTATATGAAAGCGCTGATTTGAATAATGTTTTGTGTGAATGTTTAGTACCATAGGATACATCACATATAATACGGGTTTTTTTCTCGTGCAGAAATTATGCAAATTAGATGAACTTTGATTTTTTTCAGTGCTACTTACACATAGTAAGTACACATGCCAATACGGCTCGGGCTAGAGTCTGTATTTATGAACCGATCTTCACGAAACGTCTTGGGTACCTTTGTTATCACCTTGGGACGAGAATGAGTGTTTCTGGGTGCGGTCCAAAATTCAAGATGGCTACCAGTGGCCATTTTGTACCGAAATTAGGTCTAATCAGTTTTTTGTACACAACTTCTATATGGCTCATATTTATGAACTGATCTTCACAAAACTTTTTGGGTACCTTTGTTATCACCTTGGGACAGGAACGAGTGTGTTTTGGGGTGCCTTTGTTGTCACTGTGCTATGAGAACAAATATTTTGGGGTTCAGTCAGACCCACTCTGGGACTCAAAGATTTCTTTTCTAGTTTAGCATCTGACTGTCACCCAGCTTTACAATACTTTACCTATACATTTGTTACAGGCTACGGTCAGTATTTATGTACAGACCGTTATATGTATCTTTGTTATCAGGTCATTACCTAGATGTTTGTCATTGCTGTGCCACATACTATACATGTACATGTCTTAACAAGTGGAGCTATAGTGTCATTGACACTTTCATTTTAACCCTCAAGGGCCTGAGAAGTTGTCCTGAATCCCACTAAACTGCAGCCTGTACACGTCCAGTTGCTTGCAGTGATTTCTAGTACAGAGACTTGAGTAGAAATCATTACCCAAGTGATTTTTGTATTGTCAGCAGCACTTCCTAATTATAGCATGTTGAGCTCTGAGATCGCAAAAACCTGAAATAGGTCTTTAAATGTTAAGGTGTGTTTGGAACAAGGAACCAAATTAATGTAGATATGATTTATGTTGGAAAAAATATGCCAATATTGAGCTCATTGAAATTGCCATTTGTGGCATTGTGGTTGAATGATACAAGAACAATTTACTCTATATTTTCCTGGTGTGAATTCCTCTTTGGTGCAAATCTCAGTCAAGTCAGATATTGAATCTCAAACCGATACTGTGGTGTACCACCCTAAAAATACCGAAACTGGTACAAAACTCAAAACTTCCACTACCACCCACCTCTACCTGATGGACCTCAAGGAAGAGCCTGATGGACCAGCAGCTGGAGTTTACATATTTGTTCAAGGGTTTTTGCTTAATTTGCAAATAAACTTCTGTGGACTTTCAATACAAGAGGGACAAGTTACCTACTCAGTGTGTGCCAAGCCTGAAAATAAGCAATCTGTCATTTGCAGAATGAGGTCCCCAGAGGGTGAATTTGCTAATGCTATCCCATGCAGTGGGCCAATTTATCCTCTGGGTACATCTTTCTGTTTAGGTTTGAAACCTTGATTCGGAGTGAAGTTCACAGAGGCTAAATTTAGTGATGCTACCCTGCTCTGCAGGGTAGCATCAACAAATTCACCCCTAGGAACCTCATTTTGCAAATGACAGTCTGCTTATTTTCAGGCTTGGTGTGTGCATAATATAAATGAGTAATTAAATGTGATGAGTTTAATTAATTAGATGAGTTTTACCTGCATAGTGTGTATGAGAAATGAATATGAATGATGTAGTTAAGTTTTTAATTTTTGTTTTTAGCCTATGATGAAAAACAACAGCAAAAGCGGAGAGAGATAGAAAATAGATCTTTGTTTGAAGTTCCAGGAACAGCCTCATCTCCTGCATCCTCCTCATCACTGGACATTTCCATGGACAACCCAAACAATGTGATAAAGAAATTAGGACTGCATATGAATACATCTCCAAACCCTTTTAATGTGAACAATACATCCAAATTAAAGAAGAACACAAGCCTTTCTAGTTTAGGTGTATGTGTTAAATCTACTGCTAAGATATCAGATAAGAAAGTTGATAAAGACACAGAAAGAGAGAACGAAAGAATTAACTCCAGTGATTCTTTGAATAAAACTTCGCTTTTGAATTCAGATGTGAAGCTTTGTCAGTTAGACAAATCAAACATCAATGACATCGAGACTGAAAAATATAGCGGCAATGACTCAATGGAAGTTGACAATTTCAAATGTGATGATTTAGGAAATAATATTTCTGCTTCTGAAAAACTCTCAAACAGTGCATTATCAAACTTGTCAGTTTACGATGACAGTGATACTTCTGATTAAAAGATTATATTCCATTCCTCTGGTTTATTTAATGTATATGTTGGTTCATGTGCCATTTTGTGGGGAGTGTGGTGGCTCAGTGGTAGACTGTTGGACTTCTATGCTAGAGGTCCCGAATTCAATCCCTGTCCGGGACGACCCATGTTGTGTCCTTGGGCAAGGCCCTTTATCCCAGTTGCCTACATGGGGGCACAATGAGGCCGTGTACTAAGGCGTATTGCACATGTCTTTATCCGCTGTAACCCTGCTTGAGCGGAGCTTGAATAGAGTTAGAATGTTGAGAAGCTGACAGTTGCTAGTCGATGCTCAGTGGTTCTCTCCGGGTAATCCGGCTTCCTCCACCCATAAAACTGTCATGGTCACAATTAGCCATTGTGCATAAGTATGTGACCATAAACACCAATAAATAAATAAATGTGCCATTTTGTCATGTCATAAATACTGTGGATTTCTGTTGAATGGGTAAATGAATCTTCTGTTTATTTATTGGGGTTTAATGACACTTTTGACAGGATCATGTTATGTCGGACAGTTTTATGGGTTGAGGAAGTAAATTACAGCAGTACAGCCAGACAGTTTTATGGGTTGAGGAAGTACAGTACAGCCGGACAGTTTATGGGTTGAGGAAATAAAGTACAGCAGTACAGCCAGACAGTTTTATGGGTTGAGGAAGTAAAGTACTGCCGGACAGTTTTATGGATTGCGGAAGTACAGTACAGCAGTACAGCCAGACAGTTTTATGGGTTGAGGAAGTAAAGTACAGCAGTACAGCCGGACAGTTTTATGGGTTGAGGAAGTACAGTACAGCAGTACAGCCAGACAGTTTTATGGGTTGAGGAAGTACAGCCGGTCAGTTTTATGGGTTGAGGAAGTAAAGTACAGCAGTACAGCTGGACAGTTTTATGGGTTGAGGAAGTACAGTACAGCTGCCGTGGAGTGGTTGTAAACCACGCGTGAGCATTGATGTCCACACCTGTGCTCACCAGGAAATAAAAATCATCATCGGCAAAATTTTATTTAATAAAGCAGATTGTACCCGGTGCTTATTTAATTAAAATTTTGGTGATTATTCCTATATTAAGTATTTGGAATCTAATATTATTGAGTCCATGTAATATTACCCACCCGTGGAACGTGACCAGTCCACGGCAGCCGTACTGTACCCGGAGAGAACCGGCGAGCAACTTTCAGACTTCCCAAGTGCACCATCACTGTACAGTACACCTTAGTACATAGTGCCACCATACCCCCAATCAAGGGCAATAATGATAAAGTGCCTTGCCCAAGGACAACGCAGGTTCCCCCAGTCAGGATTGAACCGTGGACCTCTCAGTTTGAAGTATGATACTCTAACCACTGAGTCACCAAACTCAATGAATTTAAATAACAGTCAAACTAAATATATCATGTATAAAGCCTATTAAATAAAAATTCTTGTTGTTCAGGCAATTTCCCTCAATTTAGAGATGGAGGTGTTTTATTTTTTTCTTGTTCATCCACAAAATAGTACTGAAAATATTTGTAATTATTAATTTAAATCTTTATACTATTCTGTGGAAAAAAACAATGTTTTTAGCAGTGAACTCTGTTAACCCTTTACCCAATGTAATGACCAAACCCGGCCAGTGCTATTCACAAAAATCGCCAATTAATTTTTATTTTTTTTAGCTCAACTTTGGCGAAGCCAAATTTGAGCTTATGCCATGGCCAGTCGTCCGTCTGTCCGTCAACAATTCAATACGGCTCAGGGCCGATCTTTACGAAACTTCTTGGGTACCTTTGTTTTGACCATGGGACGAGAACGAGTGTTTTTGGGTCCGATCCGAAATTCAAGTTGGCCGCTGGCAGCCATTTTGTACAAAATTAGGTGCAATCAGTTTTTTGTGCAGAACTTCCATATGAAAGCGCTGATTTGAATAATTTTTTGTATGAATGTTTAGTACCATGGGATACATCACATATAATACAGGTTTTTTTCTCGTGCATAAATTAGGCAAATTAGACTAACTTTGATGTTTTTTGATGTTACTTTCAGCACTATAAGTGCAAATGCCAATACGGCTTGGGCTAGAGGCCGTATTTATGAACCGATCTTCACAAAACTTCTTGGGTACCTTTGGTATCACCGTGGGACGAGAACGAATGTTTTGGGGTCCGGTCCGAAATTCAAGATGGCCGATGACAGTCATTTTGTACAAAATTAGGTGCAATCAGATTTTTACACAGAACTTCCATATGAAAGTGCTGATTTGAATAATTTTTTGTGTGAATGTTTAGTACCATGGGATACATCACATATAATACAGGTTTTTTTCTCGTGCAGAAATTATGCAAATTAGATGAACTTTGATTTTTTCAGTGCTACTAACACACAGTAAGTACACATGTCAGTATGGCTTGGGCTAGAGTCTGTATTTATGAACCGATCTTCATGAAACGCCTTGGGTACCTTTGTTATCACCTTGGGACGAGAACGAGTGTTTCTGGGTGCGGTCTAAAATTCAAGATGGCTGCCAGTGGCCATTTTGTACCGAAATTAGGTCTAATAAGTTTTTTGTACACAACTTCTATACGGCTCAGGCTAGAGGTCATATTTATGAACCGATCTTTACAAAATGCGGTCTAAAATTCAAGATGGCTGCCAGTGGCCATTTTGTACCGAAATTAGGTCTAATAAGTTTTTTGTACACAACTTCTATACGGCTCAGGCTAGAGGTCATATTTATGAACCGATCTTTACAAAACTTCTTGAGTACCTTTATTATCATCGTGGGATGAGAACGAGTGTTTTTGAGTGTGGTCTGAAATTCAAGATGGCCACCAGCAGCCATTTTGTACCAAAATTAGTGCAATCAGTCTTTTGTACAGAACTTCTGTATGAAAGTTCTGATTTGAATAAATTTTTGTATGAATGTTTAGTAACATGGAATACATCACATATAGTACGGGTTTTTTTCTCGTGCAGAAATTATGCAAATTAGATGAACTTTGATTTATTCAGTGCTACTTATACACTGTAAGTGCACATGTCAATACGGCTCGGGCTAGAGGCTGTATTTATGAACCAATCTTTACAAAACTCCTTGGGTACCTTTGTAATCACCTTGGGATGAGAACGAGTGTTTCTGGGTATGGTCCAAAATTCAAGATGGCTGCCAGTGGCTATTTTGTACTGAAATTAGGTCCAATCAGTTTTTTGTCACATCTTCTATACAGCTCGTATTTATGAACTGATCTTCACGAAACTTCTTGGGTCCCTTTGTTTTCACCTTGGGACAGGAACGAGTGTGTTTTGGGGTGCCTTTGTTATCACTATGCTATGAGAACAAATATTTTGGGGTTCAGTCAGACCCACTCTGGGACTCAAAGATTTCTTTTCTAGTTTAGCATCTGACTGTCACCCACTTTTACAATACTTTACCTATACATTTGTTCCAGGCTACGGTCAGTATTTATGTACAGACCATTACAATACTTTGTATGTACCTTTGTTATCAGGTCATTACCTAGATGTTTGCCATTGTTGTGTCACATACTATACATGTACATGTCTTAACAAGTTGAGCTACAGTGTCATTGACACTTTCATTTAATTTTTTGTCTCAAAAACATAGGCTATGACCCCTCTTTGGAATGAGCTTGTCAAGCTCGTTCTAGTGAGAGGTCATAACCTGTGTGTTTGAGACAAAAAATGAAAAAAATTAGTTATTCAAGAATTTTGTTTCCAAGTGTCATCTGCTTTTCATTTTAGGTAAAGTGTTTAACACGATATAGGTGGTTAAATTATTAGTTCTACAGGTGCAAAATAGTATCATTGAAGAGAATTCCATACTAAAAAAACTCAATTGGCCGATTTTCAATAATGAAGTAGGTGCCTGAGAAACAAGAATTTTTTATAATAGCCTAAAATATTTCATGTTAACCCTTTATCCAAAGTAACGACCAAAACCGGCCAGCGCTATTCTCAAAAATCGCCTATTAATTTTAATTATTTTTTCATTTTTTGTCTCATAAACATAGGTTATGACCCCTCATTGGAACGAGCTGGTCGAGCTCGTTCCAATGAGGGGTCATAACCTATGTTTTTGAGACAAAAAATGAAAAAAAATAGTTATTCAAGAATTTTTTTTGCAAGTGTCGTCTGCTTTTCATGTTAGGTAAAGGGTTAAGCAAAACTCATTGAAAATACTTGTAGGTTGTAGAAATGCACTTTAAATTTTCCTAAAATTCATTGATAATCTATCACATTTTGATTTAGAGCTGTTCAGTTGTGTAATGTTACCTCGGTTTCGATGTTTTACTTGGAAAACAGAGCTTCTTTACCACATTAAATAAGCACTGCTTCACTTCCTGGTGTTCCCATGGGGAATTTGAGGCCACAATGTTTCTTGAAATTTAACCCTTTATTTAAAGTAATGTTCATATCTTCCCTCTGCTGTTTACAAAAATACTTTGAAATTTTAATATCTCTTAAATGTTTGCCTCCAAAACACGAGGAGTCAAACTTACCACTGCATTTCTGAGGCAAAAAGTGATGGAAATAAGTATTCATTAAAGAAGAATTTTCTTGATATACCCTAAAAATTAAATTTTTGCCTCAAAAACATAATTTGTGACCCCTTATTGAAATGAAATTTGTGACCCCTTATTGAAATGAGCTTGTTGAGCCCATTCCAATGAGGGGGTCATAAACTATGTAAATTTGAAAAAATTAATAAAATTTGAATGGCAATGTTTTGAATACCACTGGCAGTTTTGGGCCTGTTTATGTCCGTTCCATTTGGTAAAGGGTTAATTGAAAAAGAATGCTATTGAGCAAGAGACTTCCTGACTGGGACCCACAAGTCATTACACCTTCCTACCAGGAGGTATAATGACTTCTCACTGGAGGATCCTTGGTAAAATTGGAGCTTGCATAGTTGTACGATAAGGCAGCCTTAACATCATGATTAACCCTTTACCCAACGCAGACAATATCAAAATTTATTATTTTAAATATCATGTTTTCAAATTTTTCCAAAAATTTCAACAAAACCATATCATGTGACCCCTCGTTGGAACAAGCTCATCGAGCTCGTTCCAACGAAGGGTCACATGATATGGTTTTGTTGAAATTTTTGGAAAAATAATATTTTTTCAACTGCTGAATTTGCATATTACGTGGGCGGATGCGTGCGATTCATTGGGTAAAGGGTTAATAAACTTGTTACCAAAATGCCATCATGGACTGAGAAGTCAAATTATACAAGTTACTGGATAAAAGTGGGTTTAGTGTCATGATTGGATTAGTGTCATGGTCAGAAAACCTAAGTGGCATTTGGGTCAGCTTCCATACAAGGAGTTAAACTTTAGTAAATATATAAATATGAGGTTTGTAGAGATAAGCAGTATATGGCAGATGCCATTCGGTATCCGTATCAATCCAATACCGATTTAACGTACCGATGGAGTCTCAAAATACTGAAATTTTGGTATTGAAAAATATTCCCAACATTAGTTAAAAAATAAAAGGGCATACAACAGAACACTGTGCAAAATTCACAAGAAGAGCCCATTGACTGTGTAAGTTTAAAAACAGACTCCACCGGTCATTTGATGTAACAAAAGAGCCGAGAGAAAATACCCAAGGAGTATTTTTTTTCAGCGGTTTCGTTGCATCAAATGACCAATGGCGAGCATACATGTTACTCCCAACATTTTGACAATTCCATGGCTTTGTCTGCTGTTCACGGTGGCCTATAAAGGGCAGTATGTCCAAAATACCATTCGATATTGGTGTGCGTAAATGTATGTTGCTGACACTGAATACCGTACTGATACCGAGGTGAATCATTATAAAATACCGATACTGAATCCGAACTTGAAATTTCAATACCACCCAGCTCTAGCTCAGGTTTGTTTTCTTGCTATGGAATATGTACTGGTTGCACTCACAAGAGTATAACAGTACTCTCAAATTCTAAATTATTTAAGAACTAAAAATTGATTCTCAGAGCAGAACTTGAAGTTTGAAAGAATCAAAACCAATTTTTCTGAGTCAGGACAAGTTTTAAGGCCAGAGGTGAATGATTAACTGGAAATTCTCTACTTAATGTAGAATGTTTTATATTTGTCATATTCAGCCTACATTACAGCTCCTACAAATCCTCTGACAATGTTTACACACACAACTTCAAAATTATTTAATACAGTGGAGCCCTGTTAATTGAATAGCCACTTTGCCAATGAAAATTATTCAATTACCAGGAGTATTCAATTAACAGGGATTGTGTCACTTTCCTGTATTCTAGAGATAAACTTAACATTTATTCTATTATATCTTGTCCACGAGCTCTGTCAAACAAGATATAATAGATTAAATGCCTGTATTGGATGTACTGAGGCCAAATAGGTCTATAAACAAAAGAAAACTGGGGAGAGTCAGGGTAATTTCTCAATAGGTCACATGATTTTTTATTTAATTGACAGGAGTTTACTCCATAACCTATATTCAATTAACAGGTCAAATTTGTATGAGAGGTATGGTAAATGGTTTTGTGTTGGGAAATTATATTCAATTAAGAGGGTTATTCAGTTAAGAGATATTCAATTAAGTGGGCTCCACTGTACTGCCATCAGCAAGACCTCTAAAAGCCTGTTCTAACGTGTTCTACATATACATGTAAGACAAGAAATCCACCAAAACTCGACCTTAAGGGTTAACTCATAACCCACAGAGTATTTTCAAGATAGTTTTCATCAAATCTAGTCCTGGCTGCTGTAAAGCAGCGTGAACTAGATTTGATGAAAAATTCTTTCAATGTACACACAAGAAATCATTTGTGAAAGAGTCCATTCAGTTCATTGGTGCAAAATTTGATTAAATGTGTCAAAATTATACTTATTTCAATGACAAGAGAAATTCTGTCATGGGCAGGAATATCTGCCAGCTGAATGCAAGGAGTTATTTTCTAGTAAATATATATATGAGGTTTCTTTTTTTGCTATGGAGCATGTACTAGTAGCGGCACCAGGATTTTGAATTGTGTGTGTGTGTGGGGGGGGGGGGGGGGGGGGGGGGGGTCATAGGATATGGGTGTGGGGGGGGGCAAGGTCAAGATGCTGAAGCCATCTCCTGAAGGCCACAAACCTGAGCTGGGGAGGGTATGGTTGCCCCCCTCCTGTTGGTGGGGGTCTGGGCGATCTCCCCCAGGAATAATTTTCATATATGGATGCCCTGGGAACGATATCTGAGCCTTTCTACAACACCTGACATGGTCTTCAAAGGCCCCCAGATTGTGTCTAAAATTGGGCTCACATCATTATTTGTAAAAGCTTCCATGAAACCATGGTCAGATAGCAATTTGAAGTTTGATTGGAGGGGTAGGGGGAGTGGGGTGGGGCTGGGCCACCCTGTGGCGCTGCCACTGACATGTACTGGTTGCACTCACAAGGGTATAACAGAACTCTCCAGTTCAAAATTATTTAAGAACTGAAAATTGATTCCTGCAGCAGAAGTTGAAGTTTGCAAGAATCAAAACCAATTATAAACAAGGTATATTTGGTTAAATATTAGACTGCATTATGGGAAATATTTGCTGCTGAAAGTTTAAAGCAGAGAATTAACTGGAAATTCTCCACTTAATGTAGAATGCTTTATATTTGTCATATCCAGCCAACATTCCAGCTCCTACAAATCCTCTGATGATGTTTACACCAGCTCCTTTCATGAAGGACATTGGGCCCTCTTTCTTCAAAATCTGTCTTGCACAGTCAATTGATCCTTTGTACTTGACGGACTCACACGACCTCATCAACATTCTGCATCTGATGGTATCTAAAGGGTAGGATATCAAGCCAGATGTGATTGTAACAGCAAAGCCTAACATGTATAATGAGGTCATGTTTGTGCTATTACTAAGCAGGATTGGTTTGAGAGTGTCGTAAAGTCCAAAGTAAAATCCTCTGTAGACAGCAATTCCGACACAGGATATAACAAAACCTCTGTATAATCCTACAAAACCATCAGATTTGAAAGTTCTGGCATAGACATCTATCAAACCCTTAAACTGACGTTCGCTTCCTCCATTATTAGCAACCTTGACATCATTTGCAAGTCGGACTCGAGCATAATCAAGTGAATACACCAGGCTAAGTGATAATATACCGCCAGCACTACCAGCTGCAATATTTTTAGCAAAAGTTATTGGGTAGGAGTCTTTCTGATTCTGTTTGAAGGTTTTCTTCGCTTGATCTTTAAGGGCAAAATTTATAGCTTGTGTTGGAAAGAAAGTTAAACAACTGGCCACGTATCCTCTCCAGAATGGTGGCAATCCTTCTGCTCGGAAAGTGTGCCGTATGCAGTCAATTGCACCTTTGTATGGTTGAGACAAACGACCAGTCTTCATGATCTCATTTTGGTTCTGAAGCAGTAATTTCACACGCTCAATAGGTGCTGAAGCAGCTTTCATGATGAGGGCAGTTGACCCTCCAAGTGCAAAGTTTTCTTTAACTCCAAGCTGCTTGCTCATCTGTCGAGTAAAAAAAAAAAATAGCTAGTATTGATTTGAAGAAAATATCAAATCTTGTAAAAAAAAATTCTTGAATAACACAATTTTTTCAGTTTTGTCTTAAAAACATAACTTATGATCCCTCATTGGAATGAGTATGTGAAGCTCATTCCAAAAGGGGTAAAAAGCTATGTTTTTGAAGCCCCAAATAAATTTTTAGCTCTTCAGGAATTTTGTGCAGGTGTTATCCTCTTGTTAACAGTTGTGTGGGGTAAAAGGTTAATCCTTTACCTAACGAATCTGTTGCATCTGCTCACATAATTTACAAATTGAGCAGTTGAAAAATACATATTCTTCCATAAAATTCAACAAAACCCTATCATGTGATCCATCATTGCAACGAGCCTGATAGGCTCATTCCAATGAAGGCTCACATGATATGGTTTTGTTGAATTAATTCACAAATTTTGAAAAAACAATAATTAAAATGAGGGGCAGAGGCTGTTTTGCGACAAGAATTGAATTTTCTTTTTTTAAATATCAATGGCAGTTTTGTGAATAGCACTGAGCTCATTCCAATGAGGGGTCATAAGCAATGTTTTTGACGCAAAAGATGAAAAACTTTAGTTATTCAAGAATTTTGTTTGCGAGTATCATCTTCCTCTCATGTTAGGTGATGGGTTAATTATTTTTGTTTTCAAATTTTTCAAAAACCTTTTGACACCACTATGTAGTGTGACTCCTCTTTGGACCAATCTCATTCCAACGAGGTGTCACATGATATAGTTACAGTATCTCCAAAAAAAAAAAAAATTTTCAATTTTTTCAACTGCTCATTTTGTAAATAACGTGGGTGGATGCAGCTGAGTCATTAGGTTTGTTTGTTTTGTTTTTGGTGAGTTTAACGCTTTACCCAACAACGACGATTTCACAATTTCTTATTTTAAATATAATTTTTTTAATTTTTTCCAAAACTTTCAACAAAACCATATCATGTGACTCCTCTTTGGAATGAGCTCAACGAGTTCGTTCCAAAGAGGGGTCACATGATATGGTTTTGTTGAAATTTTTCGAAAAATAATATTTTTTCTGCTGCTGAATTTGCATATTACACGAGCGGGTGCGGGCGATTTGTTGGTTAAAGGGTTAATGACACTTTCAACTGCAGTGGTCACATCGCATCAGAGAGTTTTACTGGTGGAGGAAGCCGGAGTATCTGGAGAGAACTGCCAAGCAGTGGCGAGGACCTGTCAGACTCTCCAACTTAATAACTCGACACAAGCACAGTCAGCAACAATTAAAGGTGAGTGCGCCCATCAGCGATGTGACCAATAAGGATTAACTGATAAGGATTTGCAACAGTCATCTGCTTGCCGATTAGTTCAGCACACAATCTGCTGATTGCGAGTGCCGTTGTCAGTTAGTAACAACCAAAAGCAGTAGTATGTTTAACCCTTTACCCAACGTAACGGCCAAAACCGGCCAGCGCTATTCTCAAAAATCACTAATTAATTTTCATTATTTTTAATTGTTTTGCCTCAAAAACATAGGTTATGACCCCTCGTTGGAACGAGCTCGTCGAGCTCGTTCCAACGAGGGGTCATAACCTATGTTTTTGAGACAAAAAATGAAAAAAATTAGTTATTCAAGAATTTTTTTTGCAAGTGTCGTCTGCTTTTCGTGTTAGGTAAGGGGGTTAAGAATGCATAGAACAGGGTTACCTTTAAGGTGCAGTTTGTTGACCTGAAGAGTATGTGAGTGTGAGTACTAAAATAAAAAATGCGACATCAGCGAAACAAGTTAACAGTGCAGCATCTTTGATCAACGATAAAAGACGCTATGCTGTTAACTTGTTTCTGCTGATATCACATTTCATTGAGTCATCACACAACACGTTGCATGTGAGTCATGAGCAGCAATCAAGCGGAAGATCAGACCAATCAATGAGATTAGGCCAATCTTTATTCCTGCCAATCATTGTGGCAACCTATTAAGTTTGTTACTGCTTGTATGAGATTGTTAATCAAACGTAAATACAAACAATTTTGATCCAGTAGTGTTCCATGTAACCATCAGCATGGACCAATGTTCAAACACCTCCACTGATGGTCAACTGATAACTTAAAATCGGCCAATGTCAGATGCAATTGCCAAACATCTGTTAATCACTAGTGCAATTATGCCTTTGAACACAGAAGTGACAGCACTACCATGCCCCATGTGGGTAATTGGGATTAGCTCTTTGTGTACTTAATTGGACGCATCCATTCACATATTATACAACTTGAGCAAATGAAAAAAAAGTACTTTCTAAAAAAATTTCAACAAACAAAATCATGTGACCCCCTCAATGGAATGAGCTCAGCCAGCTTGTTCTAATTAGAGCTGGGAGGTTTTGAATTTTCAGATTCGATTTCAGTTTGGTTTCAGGAAAAAACCTCGGCTTCAGTCTGTTTTTTCTGTGTGTTAAGAACATATAGTAAATAACTCTTCAGGCTCCTTAACCTTTGAACACTGGTGGTATTTTCCATGCCAGTTAAATGGCAGAAATTGAAAGAGTCCATATCCATTATTTGGGGGAAGAGCAATTAATATTTTAAAAGGTGCAGCCTTCAGGCTGCATGTTGAAAATATTAATTGTTCTACCACACACGTTCACTTAGTAGCCATCCTACTTAATGAAATTATGACATATCGAGTTCCTGGACCAGAAAGGTGGTCTCTCGTGTTAAAAGAGTTAACCCTTTATCCAATGTAATGGCCAAAATCAGCCAGCGCTATTCACAAACATTTCCCTTCAATTTTCATTATTTTTTCATTTAAAAACACAGCTTAAAAACATAGCTTAGGCCCTCTCATTGGAATGAGCTTGTTGAGATCATTCAAATGAGGGGGTCATAAGCTATGTTTTGACACAAAAAATGTGAAAAATTAATTATTCAATAATTTTGTTTGTTTTTCATGTAAGGTAAAGGGTTAACTTGGAAAATATCCTCTTTAGGTTGTACGACATCACTCACCAGAAAAGCCCTGTTTGTATTGGGTTCAGCCTCACTTCCCTTTTATGTTCTAGAGAATCAGTTGCTAAGCTTTTTTATTTATTTATTTATTTATTTATTTATTTATTTATTTATTTATTTATTTATTTATTTATTTATTTATTTATTTATTTATTTATTAAGCCACATACTTCTGCACAATGGCTAATCTTGACCACAACATGGAGATAAAGTCAAGGTCAGTCAATCGTTTATACCCCATGTTGCCGATTTTAAAGGACTCACACCCCAAGCATTAGTGACTGAGTCCTATTTTACCAGTAAAGCAGAGCTTGTTTACCACAGTAAACGAACACTGCTTCACTTCCCGGGGTTCCTGTGGGGGGGCCTATTCAGTAAGAAATAAGCATAAATCAGGGTAACAAATTAATAAGGTTCATCTAAACTATGTTGTGTTCTCATTGTCACATTTTATCCCTTATTGACTCATTCAGCGGACAAGTTAAAATGTAACAATGAGTACATGACGTATTTTCTCTTTTGCTGGATAGACTCAGTATGAGAGTCTATAGTGGTCGCTAATTAATATGACCCCTCGTTGGAACGAGCTCGACGAGCTCGTTCCAACGAGGGGTCATAACCTGTGTTTTTGAGACAAAAAACGAAAAAAATAATGAAAATTAATTGGCGATTTTTGAGAATAGTGCTGGCTAGTTTTGGCCGTTACGTTGGGTAAAGGGTTAAACAGCTAAATCCTTGTATAAAATTACTCAGGAACACATAACAAAATGTGGAATAAGTTAGGAAGAGAAATATTTTGAATGAATTTTAGAAACAGTTCCTCCTCACCCTGTCAAAATCTCCCAGAAAATGTTACAGAGGTTCTAAGATCGGCTGTTTCAAATTCATTAGTGTACAAATATCTTTACAGCATTCCAAAATTTGTTTTCATGGTTGATAAATATTTTGACATGGTGATGGGGAAGATATCCAGGCCTGGACATATTCCCTCTCATCCTGTCAAAGTCTGAGAAACTGTTACAAATATTGTAAGATTGGCTAATTCTTATTCAGTAGATAAGATTTAATAGTATCTCATTAAACTAAATATATATTTTCCTTTTTTCATGACTGTAATATATTTTGACAATGTTGGGGGGGGGATAACCAGGCCTGCATGGACATCTTCCCCCACTCCCATGTCACCTTGTCAAAGTCCTGTAGACATCCCTACGACCTTTACAACTATTGTTTGGACTATGTTATGGTTGGATGGGGGTGTAAATAAAACCTATTTATTTTTTTCAAATGGTTGCTATGGTTTTTTGAATGAGTGAGGAGGAAGATAATCAGGCCTGGACATCTTCCCCTCCACCCTCTTCCATTTTTGTTAAAAAAATTGCTGCAAGGTTCTAAGAGTGTCTATTTCTGATTCACTGCTCTCGTTATTTAACAGTATACAATTGGAAGAATTTTTTCCAGGTTTTCTATATTACATTTTGACATGGGGGGGGGGGGGGGGGGCAGTGGGGGGGGGGATAACCAGGCCTGGATATCTTCCCATGTCACCTTGTCAAAGTCTTGTAGACATCCCTACGGCCTTTACAACTATTATTTGGACTTTGTTATGGTTGGATGAGGGTGTAAATAAAACCTATTTATTTTTAGCTGTGACTAGCAGCTCTATAAGTGGCAGTGTCGGTCTGTCTCTCGGTCGGTCTGTCGGTCGGTGACCAACGAGTTTCAGAACTCAATAACGTTTGAAATACTTGATGGAATGACTTGATATTTGGCATGTAAGTGTATCTTATTGATGACTAGCCACTGTTCAATGCATGTGTTGTTCCAAATATTTTTCTTAGAGTTATGGCCCTTGATGAACTTAGAATTTTGTGACCAACGTGTTTCTAACACCACCCGTCGCAGCTACGGCGTCGATGTCGCGATTTTTTTCAAATGTTTGCTATGGTTTTTTGAATGGGTGAGGAGGAAGATTAATGAGGCCTGGGCATCTTCCCCTCCACCCTCTTCCATTTTTGTCCAAAGGATGGCTGCAAGGTTATAAGATTGTCTATTTCTGATTCACTGCTCTCGTTATTTAACAGTATATGATTGAAAGAAATTTTTTCTTTCAAGTTTTCAATATTATATTTTGACATGGTGGGAGGGAAGATAACTAGGCCCGATATCTTCCCCCACCCCCATGTCACCTTGTCAAAGTCCTGTAAACATTCATACGACCTTTACAACCATTGTTTGGACTTTGTTATTGTTTGGTGAGAGGGTAAATGAGCATGGCCTACTTTCAGAATGTTTGGCCCCATCCACTTTTTTTTAATGTAACAATACATGTATGAATGTCCAGAATGCATTAGGGAGGCATAAAATGTGATTTCCAGCAAATCAGAAATATGCACTCAATGCTCCATTGGTGACCTCAGTGACCTTGACCCATGTTTTGAACCTTCCCTGAGCAGAGCCAGGGAGAGGAAATTTGTATTCCAGGGTTAATTCTGTGACGGACCTCTTTCGAAAGTGTCGGGATACTGATGCCACGAGTGCCGAAGGCACGAGCGATGATGAAAATTTTGAAATCACTTATTCGGAAAATTTTGAAATCACTTTTTAAATGGAGACTTCTGGCGGCTTTTGGAATGAAAGATCACGTTATTTTTGGCCGTCAAAATGACGTTTTTAAGCAGCTGTTTCAAATTTACAAGTTCATCAGTGAGTATCCTGTGACCTAAAGTTATAGCTTTTGACTGTACAATTCTTGAAGTGATAACTTGATTACCTCAAGTTGTTTTTATAAAGTTATCACTCCAAGAATCGCCCAGTAGATAGAGGTACAGGCTGCAAGTCGAGAGATCCTCGGTTCGAATCCCACCTGCGGCAACCGCGTTGTGTCCTTGTGCAAGACACTTCACCCCCATTGCTCACGTGGGGGCACGGTGGCGTTGTTTACTGAGGCGTACTGCACGTCGATGGCGCACCTGTCTTCAAACAGTGCTAACTTGTGTGGAGTTTGTTTGTCGGGTAGCCCGACAGTTGCTCGCCGTTGCTCCGTGGTTCTCTCCGGGTACTCCGGCTCCCTCCACCCGTAAAACTGCCGTGGTCATGATTAGCCATTGTGCAGAAATATGTCACTTTGAAACACCAATAAACAAATAAAAAATAAATAAATAAATAAATAAATAAATACTTCAAGAATCATACAATCCAAAATTACAACCGATGGTCAAGTGCAGAACTCCATTCGCGATAACCCCCCCCCCCCCACCCCCACCCCACACACACACACTTCTTAACATTTAGTTCTACGCAGCTGTAGGCCTAGTGGTTCGTGATGGAGGAGATGCGTTAATAGTAAGACTCACTAGTTCTGTTGTGTGGAAATCAAAATATTGATAAGGTTACAATGGTACTAACTTTGGAAAGGGCACATGAAAGGCAACTAGTATTCCAGTACGACTGGCAACTTATTTTGCTGGTTCGCGATCTGGAATCGGGTAGGGGGGGCTCAGGCTTGGCACAGGAGTCAGAACTTGTGTGGGGGTGGGTGGCTGACCCAACAATCCTGGATTGCTGGGCCAAGCCCGGGCAACCAAAGTTTCGGGCCCTGGGGTTACTACCCCGGCCCCCATCCTCTCCCCGACCCTGCCATTGAGTTTTGACTCATTTGGTGTTGGTCCCTAGTCCATAGGTCACGCCATGCTTGACACATGAGCGTGATCCACTTGCAATATTTTGGGCCACGCCCACCTTTTGAGTGTAAAAATGCATGTTTGAACTTCGGGAATACATTCGGGGGGGGCAAAAAAAATGTGATTTCCAGCAAATCTGCAAAACCTTGACCCATATATTGAACCCCTACTGTGTGTAGAGTCATTTGGTGTTGGTCCCGGGTCCTTTGGTCATACCAAGCCGGAAATATGGACGTGACCACTTTCAAAACACCCCTATGGACAACCCCAATGGCACAGGTGGTCGAGTACTTGTGACTGTCTATCAGTATGCCAAAAATCAGTGAGATGGGAGAATTCGTTTTCAAGTTATCGTGCGGACAAGCAAGTGCGTAGAAGACAGAAGAAGAAGAACGAACGAACGGCGCAACGAACGGACGAATAGATGTAAACCAGCTTTCTCCTATCCCCTGTTATCTTTGAGACTGGGGGTGTATACTATTCAAACAAAGTAGGGGTTATCCAAACTGATGTTGATATTTTCCGAATATGGTATTGGATACGTGTGATTGGATACATTAATATGTTACCAAGTTTAGTGTGGATTTTGAAAATCACCGGCGCACGAAAACTTCGTGCAGGTTTTTCGCCCGAGAACCGCGTCAATGTCTGTGGGGTACATTTTGAAATTTTCATTTGTACTGGACGGGCTTTTTCGGAGGTCTCATTGTTCTTTTCTTGGTATAAACTCGTTCATCAATAGTTTCTGGTCGAAACGTAACTTTTGAGGTATGCAAAGACTGATACGTGACGAACGTTTACGTGCCGTTGGCATGTTGGAAGCTGGCAACAGACAGACTGTAGTGGCTCAAATTCTCAACTCTACTCAATCGGTGATTAGCAGTTTGTGGTCATGCTACCGTCATGGAGACAGGCAATGTTGATGACAGACGTCGGTCAGGTCGTAGAAGGGCGCCAACTGCTAACCAGGATCGTTTCATCCGAACCACAGCATTACGTAACCGCCATCAAAGTGCCTCAGAAATTGGACTGCAGCTGCACCGAGCGACAGATGTGCGAGTCAGTGGTCTGACTATCCGAAATCGCCTACACATCTGGAATTTGTTCGCTCGACGACTTCGAATAATTCCACGTTTGACTGAACGTCACATCGCAGCAAGGCGTAATTGGCGTGGAGCACGACAGAGCTGGGATAATCGTCAATGGAGCAACGTCATGTTTTCAGATGAATCGAGGTTCACTCTCGACTCCCACGACAGACAGGCGAAACAGAGTGTGGTGGTGGAGGAACGAACGATACCATGAGCAGAGCAGATCATCACTACACTGCCTTGGCCAGCACTAAGTCCTGACCATTCACCAATCGAGCACGTCTGGGATGTGCTTGGCAGGCGCTAACGACAACGCCAATAGCCCCTACCAATGTCCAGAAACTCGTTGCTGCTCTGCAGGAAGAATGGAATAACATCGGTCAAGCCGATATTGGACGTTTGGTGAGGAGTATACCACGTCGGATCCGCGTGAGAGCAATATATTGATCCCTGACTAAATTAAGTTCGAAGGTTGTTGTCAAGTTAATGCCAACGCAGCGTTTTTTGACGGAAATGGAAGAAAATTGACAGCTCCCATCTAAAGGTAACCCAAATCAAGCATACCAAGTTTCAAAGCTATCCAAGCATAAATGTGCCCTGTTGGTGTGCCAAAGGGAAATATGGATGCCTACTAAACAAAGTTGAAAGGTTGTTGACAACGGCAACATTTTTTGACGGAAAAGGTAGAAAAATGATGGCTCCCATCTAGAGGTCACCCCAAACAAGCTTACCAAGTTTCAAAGCGATCCAATCATAAATGTGGCTTGCAGTGTGTGCCAAAGAAAAAATAGTGATACATAACTGCACTAAGTTCAACTTAGTTTGACATAAATGGAAGAAAATCGACATCTCCCATCTGGAGACAAGCACACCAAGTTTCAAAGCGATCTGATCATGAATGTGCCCTTCGGGTGTGCCAAAGGGAAATATTGATGCATATCTGCACTAAGCTCATCGAAGTCGTTGCCAACGGCAACTCTTTTTGACGGAAATGGAAGAAAATCGACGGTTCCCATCTAGAGATCACCTCAAACAAGCATACCAAGTTTCAAAGCGATCCGATAATAAATATGCCATGTAGGGCGTGCCAAAGAATACATTGATTCCTGACTAAACTAAGTGCAAAGGTCATTGCCAGTGGCAACATTTTGTGACGGAAATGGAAGAAAATCAATAGCTCCCAACTAGAGGTCACCCTTATAAGCATACCAAGTTTCAAAGCGATCCAACGATAAATGTGCTCTGTAGATTGTGCTAAAGGGAAATATTGATGCCCAACTAAACAAAGTTCAAAAGTCGTTGACAACGGCAGCATGTTTGGCAGAAATGGAAGAAAATCGACAGCTCCCATCTAGAGGTCACTCCAAACAAGTACACCAAGTTTCAAAGCGATCCGTTCATAAGTGTGCCCTGCAGAGTGTGCCAAAGGGAAATATTGATGCATAACTGCACTAAGTTCATCGCAGGTCGTTGCCAACAGCAACTACTTTTGACGGCAAAGAAAATCGATAGCTCCCATCTAGAGGTCACCGGAAACAAGCATACCAAATTTTAAAGCGACCCGATTACAAAAGTGTCCTGTAGGGCGTGCTAAAGGAATATGCTGATGACTGACTAAACTAAGTTCAAAGGTTATTGCCGGCGGCAACATTTTTTTATGGAAATGGAAGAAAATCGTTAGCTCCAATCTTGATGTCACCCCAAACAAGAATACCAGGATTCAAAGCAATCCGATCGTAAATGTGCCCTGCAGGTGAGCCCACGGGAAATATTGATGCCTAACTAAAAGAAGTTCAAAAATCGTTGCCAGCGGCTTCATTTCTTGGTGGAAATGGACGAAAATCAACAGTTCTTATCTAGGGGTCACCCCAAACAAGCACACCAAGTTACAAAGCGACCCGATCATAAATGTACCCTGCCGGGGATGCCAACAGAATATATTGATGCCTGACTAAACGAAGTTCAAAAGCCGTTGCCAACAGCAACATTTTTTTACCGGAAATGGCAGAAAATCAATAGCTCCCATCTGGAGGTCACCCTTACAAGCATACCAAGTTTCAAGGCGATCCAATCATAAATGTGCTCTGTAGGGTGTGCTAAAGGGAAATATTGATGCCTAACTAAAGTTCAAAGGTATTTGCCAACGGCGACATTTTTTGACAGAAATGGAAGAATATCGATAGCTCCCATCTAGAGGTCACCCCAAACAAGCACACCAAGTTTCCAGACGATCCGATCATAAATGTGCCCTACAGGGTGTGCCAAAGGGGAATATTGACGCATATCTGCTCTAAGTGCATCGAAGGTTGTTGCCAACAGTAATTATTTTTGAGGAAAAATGGAAGAAATTCGACAGCTCCCATCTAAAGGTCACCCCCAAACAAGCATACCAAGTCTCAAAGTGATCCGATCATAAAAGTGCCCTGTAGGACGTGGCAAAGGAATATATTGATGCCTGACTAAACTAAATTCAAAGGTTATTGCCAACGGAAACATTGTTTAACGGTAATGGAAGAAAATCAATAGCTCCCATCTAGAGGTCACCCCACACAAGCATACCAGGATTCAAAACAATCCGATCATTAATGTGCCCTGTAGGGTGTGCCAAATAGAAATCTTGAGGCCTGACTAAACTAAGTTCAAAGGTCGTTGCCAGCGGCAACATTATTTGACGGAAATGAAAGAAAATCAATAGCTCCCATCTGGAGGTCACCCTTACAAGCATACCAAGTTTCAATGCGATCCAATCATAAATGTGCTCTGTAGGGTGTGCTAAAAGGAAATATTGATGCCTAACTAAAGTTCAAAAGGTATTTGCCAACGGCGACATTTTTTTACGGAAATGGAAGAAAATTGATAGCTCCCATCTAGAGGTTACCCCAAACAAGCATACCAAGTTTCAAAGCGATCCGATCATAAATGCGACATGTGGAAATTGTGTAAGTACGAACGTACACCGACGGACGAGAAGTGACAGCAATAACTCAGCTTGACTTCGACAAGTTGAGCTAAAAATCAGTGGGGTAGCCATGAAGAGGGGGTTCTGAAGAGCCCCCCCCCCCCCCCCCCCCCATGTTAACCCATATAGGCAACATCGGGCAAGAAATTTTAATATATTCTAGATATTTATACTTGTTCACGCCTTATAAATTATGTACACAAACGGACTCAGAGTCAAGGGAATTGTGGGTTTTTTGCCTCGAATTTCAAAATTTTTCCTGGGGAGACCCAGACCCCTCCTCGTGCTGTGATCGCCGTTCGGGTGATGTTGCGCATCATATTCTGTACGCCCCACCCCTTAGATATTACTCTCCCCCCCCCCCCCCCCCCCCTCTAACTTTGATATCCTATCGACGCGCCAGATAAAAATCATTCCATGGAGGTCCTCAATACGCTTCCGTACTAGTAGGTGATATGTCGGGTATAACCTTCGGTTTGTCAACAATCTTCACGTCCCGAACACGCAGCCGCTGACTGAGGAGATAACAGATTCCTTTATGTACTTCGATGGCTTCCTCCACCCGAAAAACTGTCACCGACATGATATGACCCTGGCTGTTAAAGTGTCGTTAAAAACCCTAATAAATGAATAAATAAATATCTCGATTCGTTATGAGCCACTTAACACCAAATTCCTTGACCCATTCACTAAGATCAGAGTCTAAACTCCAATAAAAGTAAAATCCACAGGCCAATCTTGGAACATAATAGCTCAGAACAGACCACAACAAAAGTTATATTAATTTCAAAAGTTTGAACAAGAAAATGTGTATTTTTCTTCTAAATGCATTTTATCTAAGTATAGAATAACAGGCTACATGCGGTTGGTAATATTATCTGACTTCTGCAATCAAAACGCGCAGCAGCTCTCTTTTCTACGGAAGCGTATTAGGGACGTGATAAAAAATAATTTCCAGACTCAGAAAGTCGAAATTTCGACTTTTTTTTATCTTGAAATTTTTACTTTTTATCTCGAAATTTCGACATAAAATCTCGAAATATTGACTTTTTATCTCGAACGTTCGATTTAAAATCTCGAAATTTCGACTTTTTGTCTCGAAATTTATCTTAAAATCTCGAGATTTCATCTCACCTTCATCTCGGTAGGTATGCACATGGTCTTTTGTTCAAGAGCAGTGTGCGATAGATTCCGATAGCACCAGGTTCTGAGTTATAACAAATTCTCACCTAACCGACAAGACAGGAATGCTGCCCACCCCACCTCCGGCCTTTCAGAGTTCCGTTAACTCACTTTTCAATAAAATCCAATACTTGAGGTTCATTGAAGACTTCCCACATGCCGTTGGAAATCTTCCCTATCGCGCGATTATAGACCACAGAGGTTCACTGAAGACTACCACATGACATGCCACTGGATGTCTTCCCCATCCCGCCATTATACATCACAAAAGGAGCGATACATCCAAATAATATCAATGCACACATGCGTCTCCCACCCTCTGATAAGTAATTGCTGTATCAGCCCTACCCCCACCCCACCCAATCCCAGAAAGTGCTGCCCAGTAAATATCACAGGGATATTTATTTATTTATTTATTTATTTATTTATTTATTTATTTATTTATTTATTTGTGTTTAAAGTCACATATTTCTGCACAATGGGTAGTTGTGACCGCAACATGGAGATAAAGTCAAGTTTAGTCAATCGTTTATACCCATTTTAGAGAACTTCCACCCAAGCATTGATGAATAGCTCCTAAATTTAACAGTAAAAAGGAGCTTGTTTACAGCAGTAAACGATCACTTAGCACTACTTCATGTCACGGGGTACCCACGATGAATCACGAGAGTAGTCTACCCCTTACGAAGATATGCTGCCCAGTAAATATCACTGGGGTATTTTCCCTTACGAAGAGGTGTTACTTTTTACTCAGTACACTACCGAAATATCACAGAAGAAAAAATAAAAAACGAGAATTAAAACGATACACATGCCACCCAAGTGGAGCGTCATTGTGTGGATAAACAACAAATACCCCCCCCCTCCCTTACAACCCCCTCCGACCCCCCCCCCCCCCACACACACACACACACCCGACCACCACCAAGTTAAAGTATAGGGGATGCACTGCCAGAAGTGTATTCTGTAAGTGTTTGAGCAGCGCACTGGGTAAAACTGATATTTATTGAGGGTGGGAGAAGCAAGTGCGCACTGAGATCATTTGGATGTATTTTGCCGTAAACTTTGGGAAGCTGTGTATCGGGTGTATTTGCGGATTGGTTAATTCGATGTATAAATCTGGACATTTTATGGGCGTGGACTGTTGTACTTTCCGGAAAAAAACAATATACCGCGTGGAGGGACATGATTGTTTTATTTTTATACTGATGGTTTAAGGACAATTCTAACAGACAGGGGCGTCATGAATGGTTAAAAAAGGAGGCACTGACCGCCCAAACCCAGTTAGAAGTCTCAGGGAAAGGGGGGGGGGGGGGATTCGTGTCCGTTCGATAGGGTGAGAAATTGTAAGAAATCAGAAAGTCGGTGTATCATTATATACACTCTAATGCATATACAGGTGATCATTCTACTCGTCTTAGCGAGTCAACACATTGTGGTGGTGGCTGAGCGCGCGCGTATGTGTGTGTGTGTGTGTGGGGGGGGGGGGGGGGGTGCACATCTATTCATTTTTGGACAAGACAGGTATAGGGAAGGTATATAGCCAACAATTTACATACTTGAAAGGGAATACGTATGTAGATATTGGTAAGGAGGTTACAGTTTCAAAATTATGAGTGTTTCCCTCTGAGTGCGGGTTTAACCGGTTGGATATCGATGTTTGTTCGGGAGAAGTTTGTTTGTATTTAATCACATTTTCAGCAGCCTGTGTGACATCGTGTCGGAAGTTTAACGGTGGGCGGAAGCCAGAGAGAATAATCGTACAGCGGCGAGCAACTGACAGACTCTCGAACTTACTAACTCTGCACAAGCAACGTTAGCTGCGGTTGAAAGCAAGTGAATCATCGACGTTCACGCCACTGAACACAATGTCTCCGTGCACCACATGACGGGATAAAGTGTTTTTACCCAAAGCAGTTACCTCTGATCAGGATAGAACTAACGATCTTTCGGTTTAAAGTGCAATGCTCTAAACACATCGTCACCACTCTCCTCATCGGGGGAGGGGGTGGCATCGGGATGCGCCTGTTATATTAAATTTTGTAAGGGGTTAGGATAATGGATTTTTACTCTTCGAAATTTAGCATACACTCATATGAATCTCGGCAAATGGAATTTTAGTCGTATCGATTGGAAATAACTTTATCACTGGGTTTAATGTGCAGGGTGGGGGAGAGAGGGGGTTATGTTGATGGCAATGTGTTAAGTGAACAAGTGTTCGTTTCAAACATTTCGACGGCCCTGATAAGGGCCGTCTTATGGCTGAACCAAGCGATCCATTGAAACTTGCCAGTGGTTGGAGCTTTGAACTTTAAACCGAGAGGTTCAAACGATTGATCATGACTAGCGGTATCGGCATTGTGCCCTTGGGTAAGGAACTGGATCCCCGATTGCCCACGTGATGGCACGGTGTCGCTGTGTACTAAGGCGCACTGTGTATAATATATGTCTAAGGCGCACTTGCCTTCTTCAAGTAATGATGATTCTATGCAGAGTTAGTGCGTTGGGGAGTCTGACAGTTACTCGCCGCTGCTCGGTGGTCTTCTCCGGCTTCCACCACCCGTAAAACTGCCAGACATGAGGTGACCTTGGCTGGCCGTAAATAACGTTAAACCGCAATAAAAATAATTCAAGCTTGCAGTTATTCCCACACAAAAACCAGGCACAGAGATAGGATCTTAAACCCCCAACCCGCATGGTGGGTCGAGAGGTAAATATTCTGACAGTGTTCCCGGATCGCTGACCATCGGTACGAACTTGAATCCTCACTCAATATTTTTTCGTAAAACAATAATTAACGAAACGGGCCCCAAACGTTCGTTTATTATTATTATTATTTTCAAGAATTACTTTCGTTTCACAAAAGTAATTCTTTAAAATAATAGTTATAACGAACAAGCGTTTACATACAAAGGATATATGAAACCTGAAGATAGTTTTTGCACAATGAAAATTGTGGCATCGTTGTCGTGCGAGCGGCCAATAATTTTTCCGGCAGACAACTTGAAACATTCCGACACGAACAGGGTCAAGGGACGCACCCCCCTCTCTCCACTCTTTTAGCTTGAGGTCTGGGGCATACCATTCTAGCGTTAGTTACATTAAAACGTTGGGCACCAGTGTAAATAAACTATGGAAGAGTATTAGTGCCACCAACACAAGTGATGGTCAGCACGCAGCTCTGTCAGTCATAGTGACCGAAACTCTGCTGAAATAACCAACAGTTATCTCAGTTATCTGGCTATACCTACCCAAAACCTGTCATATCCAGTATTGAATACAGGTGACCCCCCCCCCCCCCCCCCCCCCCTCCAATTTCCACCACCACAATGTTATCCCCAAGACGAATAAAATAATTTTCCAATGCATTAGATTGCACGACAATGCACTGCCTTCTGATTTCTAACAAACTCTCGTCCTACCGACCGGACACGAATAATACCCCCCCCCCCCCCCTAACACCCGAACCTTGACATTTCTGCCAGGTAGGCCTCCTTTTCATTCATTAACGACCATTCCAAGTGGAATATTGTTTTCCGAACGAGTACAACAGACCTCACCCATACAAATGCCCAATTTTGTCCATCGACTTTGCCATCCGTTACCTAACGGTAAATAAGAATTTAGTCCAACCCCACCCAGCATCCTAAAGTTGATGGTCAAATAAACTGACGCTCTATTCCAAACCGTATTTACAACGGATGCAACTTGACAAATGCTGTTCCACGTGAAATTTACCATTCGCCCCCCCCCCCCCCCCCCCCCCACACACACACACACAGCTATGTCCGTCCAATAAACATTCTAATAAAATACCAAACAACACACGTTATTGACAAGTACCGTTAAATCACGTTGCAATAAAAGTCCAAAGAGCCCTTCTATAATATAAATGAGGCTCCGTGAAGACGTCCCACAACTTCGGATGCCTTCTCCATCCCGCCATAATAATCCACAAAAAGAGCGATACACCCAAAAGATATCAGTGCACGCACGTTCCTCCCAACCGCCAATGAGCAATGCTGCGAAAGTTGCCTCCTCCCTCTCCCCACACACACTACTCAAAAAATGCTGCCGGTAAATGTCACCACTGTAGTGGCTCACCCTTACGAAGATATGCGACTTTCACCCAGTGCAGTGCCCCAAATTACTGCAGAAAATAGAAGATCGTGGAAATAATGGCTTTCCACCTCTAATTCAACTTCCACCCCACCTAGCATTTCCCCACTTCGAATCCCGACGCACCAACACCCATAATAGATGAAGATCAAAATGGAACACATCCCACAAAGCAAAGTGAAGCGTCATTGTGTGCATAAACAGTAAATACGCAACACCGTCGCAGCTGATAAGGCTACTAAGTATACAATAAAAAGTCGAAATTTCGCGATAAAAAGTCGAAATTTCGAGATAAAAAGTCGAAATTTAGACTTTCTGGGTCTGAGAATTATTTTTACCATGTCCCTAATACGCTTCCGTACTTTTCTCCTGGATCGTCAAACAAAAGAGAAGCTTTTGTCACAATTTGATGATTATAATCATGGTTATTATTGACAAAAGCGACGATCGTGTCGAGATAAAACGGTCTTCAAATTGTACGAAAACCGAGTGAGGTCAAAGCTGAAGAGTGACAATAAAGTCAGGGACATCGCTGGAGGGTCTTGGTTCGGAGTTGTGCCCCTTCTGAATTTCTCCCCCCCCCCCCCCGCCTCCCACCCACCCCTCACCCCTTGCCGAACACACCACTTCTGATTACAGCATAAGCACCAAACCCCTTATGTGAGGATTTCCGTACTGCTATTTCAGACTACCTGCGAATTTAAAACAGCGGAAGAAATCCAAATACACCCTTTGCCCTATTTTCCAGATGTAGGACCTTTTGAGTTCTAGAGCTGGAAAATACTGATATCAGAAACATCTCCTGAAATTATGGTTAAAAACAATAAAAAAGTGTTAGAAAAGGTTACAGGCACAGATAAAATACCACGAAATCTGCATGAAAGTTCCAGTTGGCGGTGGTTTGGGGCTTAAATTTCTGATACAGTAAATTTTTTTCAGAGTTGGAAGGTTGGAGTAAGGCACCCACCCCCTCGGCCCTACGTCCTTGCATCCAAATTGAATGAAAAGTGGAGGTAATGACCGGCCTAAGCAAGTACGACATCTCAAGGATGGGGGCGTACAGTGTCTGATAGCGGTCGGCGGGTTAGGAATTGGGATAAACGTCACCAAGTTTATTGTTATAAGGTAACCCTGGTTGGCATATTAAGCTTCAAGAGAGGGCAGGGCGGGACTCATTCCGAGAGCGGGTGGACTTGTGTATTATTAATTAGCCATTGTCTTATTTGTCATGAGTGGGGCGCGGTGGATCAGTAGTAGATTGTTGGACTTCTACACTAGAGGTCCCCAGTTCGATCCCCGTCCGGGACGACCCGCGTTGTGTCCTTGGGCAAGGCACTTTATCCCGGTTGCCTACATGGGGCACGATGGCGCCGTGTACTATGGCGTACTGTACGTCGATGGTGCACATGTCTTCAACCGCTGTAACCCTGCTTGAGTGGAGCTTGAACAGAGTTATAATGTTGCGCTTACAGTTGCTCGTCGATGCTCGGTGGTTCTCTCCGGGTACTCATCCACCCGTAAAACTGTCACGGTCAGGATTAGCCATTGTGCATAAGTGTGTGACCTTAAACACCAATAAATAATTAAATATATCTGCCATGTATTTGTTGGTTTTGCACACACCGATGCATTGTTTTGCTGGGGTAGCAAGTGTTCCGTTTCCATGCTCGTATATTACGCGTGTTGGTGCGGTGGGATTTGAAATGGATAGACCTCTGATTGGAAGGAAGCGGCACAGCCATTTACCCAATACGCCGGAAGCGGGGGTGCTCCATTCTCCTGAGGATGAGGAGGCAAGGGGACAACGCGAGCCCCTTTCCACCAGAACTGCACTACTGGAAAATACTGTATTTTCCGAGAACTGTACCGGGTTCTCTCGAGTATTTGTTTTTAACGTATTTTATGTCTGCCAATAAGGGGGGGGGGGGGGGGGGGGGGGGGGGGGGGGGGGGGGGGGGGGGGAGGGGGGTATCATGCGTCATGATGGAGGCTGGTCGATCTTCACCAAACAGTACTATTGAGTGCCACATTACAATTTATGATACGTTATAAAGTACTGGGCTTACCTCATGCATAGCCCAGCCGATACTAAATATTACCCAATTTATTTAATGTATTGGTGCTGAAGGTCACCTTTCTGTACAACGGCTGATCGTGACCGCAACCTGAATATGAAGTCAAGTTCTGCTGATCGTCTATATTCATGTTGCCCATTTTAGAAGACTTACAACCAGGCACTGGTGACCGGGTCCTATTTGACCAGTAAAACAGAGCTTGTTTACCACAGTAAACAAGCACTGCTTCACTTCCAGGTCTGACACCCCTAGTGATGTTGTATACCAAATATGAAAGAATTCTGACTGGTGGATATGAAGAAGATTTTTAAATATGTTTCCTCATACTGCACAAAGTTAAAATTCGGGCTCCCATTGGAGCCCAAATATTAACTCATGGACTCGATTTGAACAAACTTGAATCTGACCCCCCCCCCCCCCCCCCCCCCCTAGAGATGTGTACTAAATATCAAAAGATTCTAATTGATGGTTCTGAGGAAGAAGATTTTTTTAAAAATTCCAATGTATGGATAAGAGTTATGCCCCTTGTGGTGCCCCCTGTGGGTTTGGCATTTTTATTTGAACAGTTTATTTATTTGTGTTTAAGGTCACACATTTTTGCACAATGGCTAATCATGACCACAACATGAGTATCAATTCAAGACCAGGGGTGAGTGTTAAGCCATGTTGCGCATTTTAGAGAGGGTTTGCACCTCCCAAGTATTGGTGAATGGGTCCTATTTTACCAGTAAAACAGAGCCTGTTTTCTGCAGTGAACAGGGACTGTTTCACTTCCCGGGGTTCCCGCGGGGATTTATTTGAACAAACTTGAATTGACATATAAGAAACATGCACATCAGATTTGGTTTGGCCTTGCCCAGTGGTTTATGAGAAGTCGATATGGTAAAGTTAACGCTTGATGACGGACGGATGAATGGATGGACATATGGACGGACGGAAAGATTAGTAAAGCTCCCCCCTGATACTGACCCCTTTAAGGATTCTGTATACCATATATAAAAAGTTTCTGACCAATGGTTCTGGAGAAGAGTTTTAAAGATTATTCCTTATATTGGACTAAGTTATAATTCGGGTTCCAATAGGGAGCCCTAATATTAAACTAGGGATGTGGTTTGAAGAAAATTAGATCTAACCTCCCTAAGGATGCTGTATACCAAATATGAAAAGATAAAAGATAATACCTGATGGATCTGCTGAAGATTTTTCGATTGTCTCCCATATTGCACCAAGTTAAAATTTGGGCTCCACCCCCCCCCCCCCCCCCCCCACCCATCCAATTATTAACCTATGGACTTGAGTGTTGAACAACATTGAATCCAACCCCTGTAAGGATTCTGTATACCATACATTAAAAGATTCTAACTGCTGTTTCTGGATTAGATTTTTAAGGATTATCCCCCACATTGCACCAGGTTAAAATTCAGTCCTCCATAGGAAGCCCAAATATGTCCCCCTTCCCCTCTCCCATGGATGCTGTATACCAAATATCAAGATTCTGATCAGTGGTTCTGGAGAATTTTTTGTAAAATTTTGCAAATATGCTCACTCAGCATTTTTTTATGCCCCTCCCCCCCTCCCCCCAAACTACAGAACACAACCGATGACTATTTAACCATTCCATTCCACTAGTCTAATGGATGCTTCATACAAAATAACAGTTCTCTGTTCCATGTAGTTCGGAAAAATACGGGCATTTGAAACATTTTCTATTTTTAGCTGCTCGGGTTTCAACGGGGACACAGAATAAAAGGAGTCAAGTACTGATGACTCAGTAATACCATATACCAATTTGGTTCATATCAGACCATGGTTCAGAAAAAAAAAAATTGGGGGGTGGGACCAAAATTCTTGCCCCTCCCATTCCAAAGGCAAAGGCAAATATTGCTCCACGAACTTCATTTGAAAAAACTTGATCCTACATATCAAGAGGAAGCTATATACCGAATATCAAGTCATTGTACCCACTGGTTTGCGAAAATATACAAAAAAAGCATTTTCCTCCACCCCCTCCCTATGGAACAAAAACAAAACACGGTGTCAGAATGAGCAATCACCTCAAATTTAACTGAAATCAGTTCAGCAGTTTTGGAGGTGTTGTTATCATGTTCACGAATGATGGACGTGGAGGGATCACTATAGCTCATCCTGCCTTTCAGTCATGCGAGCAAATAAAGTGATAAGTTTCCATTGTGTGTATAGAAACATTCCCAATTTAAATGCATATGCCACATTCAATTTAGTTTGAGAAATTTTTCAAATGTTTCTTTCACTGTTTGGTGAAAAATGACATTGGGAGGGGCTGAGGAGCAGCAGCTTACCCCCATCAGGAGGGTTAGCCCCCTCCCCCAACCTTCCGTCAGAGAAATCCGTCGAATTCATTAGGGAGATAAAATTATGCAAACACCATGAAGATAGACAAAATACTCTGAAGACCCAATACACGTGCACAATAGGAATAACCTGGTGGGCATATAATCTCCAAGTTTCACAAGCCACAATTTTGTTGTTTGCATTTTGCTTGACTCTCTCAAAGAGTC